>JAEIIJ010011141.1:0-10165 GCA_018904815.1 Drosophila ogumai | reverse complement strand
TATTGTTATTTTATTATTTTTTTTTTTTTTTTGGTTTTTCAAAACTCTATATGTTAATATTGAATTTTGAAAGTTTTTAAAGCAAACAATTGTAAAATTATTTACTCTTTGTAGACTGCGACTACCCTGGGTAGAAATAAAAAAATCATCGCCATGAGCTCGTTGAGCTTTCAATATAAATATACACCTGCTCTTTGTTTACAATGGTCTGTCTTGGCCTCCAAATTCGTAACAAAAACAGCGAATATCGGTGTAACAACAAAAAACAAAATGCAATATTCCAAAAAAAATAGTTTTAAATGAGCGCAGGCCCCAAAGCTTTCTCTCTCTCCTCATCTCTCCGTAGAAATTGGAGCTTTCCCCTCTCTGGAACTGATGATGTCACACATTATCCGACTCTCCCAGCCGGCGATTCTCGCCATAGTTCTCATTTCGTGTGCGACGCTTGTCTGGTGCTGAATAAATTTTTGGTTTGCGTGCCAGCACCAAATAGTATTTAAGAATTTTTAATTGTGAATTTGGGATTCGCCAGCTTACTTTATAGCTTATTGAGATTTTAGTTGATTAAAAAGGGCGGTAAAATGCCGTCGACTTGCTTATTTGAGCTGGATCGTCCCGAACCGATTTACTATAGCGGGGAAACGATCAATGGACGTGCTATACTCACAACAACATCCGAAAAGAACGTAAACGGTAAGCTAAAACGAAAGACCTGTTAAGAAAACCTGTTGAGAAAACAACTAAAGAGATTCTTATTATCACCCCTTATCACATTCGTAATTAGTATAGGCCACTTGATAGTACTAAACCGGTTCTAAAGAATGCTGTAAGCCAAACCAGTTTATGGAAAATCCACAAACACTAGTTTCATACATTTCTTTATCAAGTGCTCCCAAGTGTTTGTGTCCCCAAGTGTTTGTTTGATGGCTTATTAAAAAACGAATATATATTTTTTAATTGTTGCCATGCTCTGATGAGCTCAGCTCGACCCCTTATAGCACAGCAAACATCAAGTCTAATGGGAATTTGTCTTTTTTTCCCAATTATTTTGGCTGTACCAAACAAAAACAAGAACCAAAAAAGCTCTATTTAAAAAAAAAAACATTTGTGTGTATACTTAAAAGTGCCGAAGATAAGAGAGCAACAAGTATTTGATACAGTGGGCTTGCATTTCTTGTGGGATTAATCGAGTTCTGCTGAGTTTTATTTGCTTATACTGTGACTTTATCCCACTGTTTGCCAATCGAAGCTGAAAGCGATAGGAGATCCATATATGTGTACATAAGATTATTGTGACATATGCATACATTATTTTTGCATTTAAAGCCATTCATAGTTAGTGGATCAATTCAGACACAGTAGCTTAAAAGCATTATTAGATCCTTGACTAAATTTTATTATTAATAAAAATTTCCTATGACGAAATTTAGTATAAGAATTTATTATTATTACATTGTAATAAAGGTTAAAAAAGTTTTTTTTTTAATTTTATAGTACTTATAAAGTTCATTAATAAATAATAATATTAACAGCAGACAAATTACCAACTAATATGCTTCCTTATTTGTTGGTGTCTTAAACCCTCTTCCATTATTATCCCTCCTCACCCCATAACTCAACATTGACTCATTCATTTCCTTTTTTCTCTTCCCACCAGAGGTTTTCATACTCTTCGAGGGCGAGGCCAAGGTGCGGTGGGATGAGCGCAAGACAAGGACCCAAAACGGGAAGACACACCACTACACCGAGTACTACCGGGGCAAGCAGACGTATCTAAGCACCCGGACCAGTGTCTTTGGATCCGGAACACTGCCCCCCGGCACCCATACCTACACCTTTTGCATTCCTCTACCGCTGGAATGCCCCTCCTCGCTGGTACAAAAATACGGAAAAATCTGCTATGAGATCTCCGTGGTCGTCGATCGCCAGTGGAAGTTCAACAACGTCTTCAAGCAACCGCTGACGGTGCTGCAGACCTACAACCTCAACATGAGCCCACAGTTGCTGGTGAGTCCACAGTTTCGATTTAAATAGAACTGAAATAGATGAAAAATATAGATAAAGCTATATACTATAGAGCAAAAAATAGCCTCGCGTGACGAATGCAGTTTCTATTTTGAATCTGTTTTCTGAATGTGCGATAGAAAACATATAGTTGCATGTTTCCGAACACTATTAATTTATTAAAAAATCTTACTCCACAGATGCCCCTGGTTCGTGAGGATATCAAGTACTTTTGCTGCTGGCCCTGCAGCTCGGGACCGGTACTCTCGACGCTCACCATACCCTTTGGAGGCTACGCCCCCGGCCAAAAGATCCACTTCAGCCTGGAAATTGATAATCAATCCACTGGCTACGACTTGGAGGGCATCGATGTGCAGCTGAAGCAGGCCTACAAGTTCCGGGCCCAGACGCCCCATTACAAGGAGCGCGAGAAGGAGGTAACCCTGAATCAGAGTTGTCAGGGGGAGCAGGTGCTGCGCCTCTCGAAGAAGATCATTAACGGAACGCTGGCCATACCGCCGGTGCCACCTTCTTCCCGTAACGAAGGCGGGATCATAACGGTCAGCTATCGGATAATTCTGTCAATCTGCATGGGCTCATGTCACGTGGATACGGACTTTGATGTTCCAATGGTCATTGGAACGATTCCCTTGGCCCAGAGTGCCGAGAATCCAGAGCACGCGGCCGAGTGGATACCCCAAACACCGGACACTCCGGCTGGAGCTGCCGGGGATCTGCCGCCCAGCTATGAAAATTGCAGTGAGTACTTCTTAAATAATAATAATTTATAAATATTCCAAACTATTTTATTTTATTTTTTTTTTTAGAGCCACCGACCTTCGAGGAGGCCACCAGCTCCGATGACAGGTTCATCGATATCGATGTGGACGAACACAATCGCACGGATGACTTTGTGCCGCGTTATCCGATGTACACCAACTTTGCCATGCCCTCGGCCCCGCCGCCTCCCTCAGAGGATGCAGAATCTGCTCTTCTACCCACGGCTCCGGTTCTGTCTCTACCACATGCCGCAACGGCACCATCGAACGGAGGGAATGCAACCACATCATATGGCTGGAATGCGAACCCATAGGCAATGGCAACTACCTCGAATGGAATCTCAGGACCAGCACAGCAAATTGAAATTGTGAAATGCTTTTTTGTGTGCCTTGGAACGGCGAAGATTTCGCTACCAAACTTAATTTTTCCGAAGTGCTATTTATGAATCTAAGCTTTTTACCAGCCGCTTAAGTAAATAATAAAATATTTAAGTACTGCATTGTGTCCAAATTATATTTAAAATACTGTGTTTTAATCTAAACTAATATTTGTGAAAAATGTTGAAAGATAACTGAGATTTGTATGCTTTTAATACATTTACGAAAAAAATATTGAATTAGTTATATAGCTTAGATCCTTTTAATGGTTTTTAATATTTAAAAAATAAAAATCTTCGTGACCATAAACTATTTTACAACCTAAATAGGTGTCCTGCTGATGGTGGCAGCGGTGGTTTATCCTTAAAATTCTAAATATCTGTCATCCTTTCATAAATTTTAGGATTATTTTCATTTAATTCCTGACATTATAATCTCTGTCTTCTTTTAAATATTTTAAGAGTTTTTACCCTTTTGTTAAAATACAATTTCAAAGCCTTACTTGTGGTGATGAAATAAATATTTAATTGATGTAGCTTTACATTAAATTCCTAATTAATAAAATAATTTATATGGTTGTGCGATGTAAAAAGAAATACTGCAGTTAATGCGACTTGACTTCCTCGGATTGGGCTTGATCCATTTCATAGTAGACATAACGTGGCCTAAAGTCCAACTGCTCTCCAGACAAATAATGCTTGTTGGTCTTGTTCAGGTTGGTGGCCGTCATGAATTCGGCTTCGCGAAAGTTCGAAGCTAAAGAGATTAAATAAGTATTAAATAAAGTTAATTAAAAATATTTAAAAAAAAACCTACATAATGAGGCCATAGAACCACTGAAATTCGGAGCCAACTTTTGGGCTGTTTCTACGGGCGGAGTTGGTTCCGGAGCCGAGGCATCTAGTGGCTCTTGCATGAGGAGTCTGCCCGGGCATGGCGGTGTTACATTGCCAATAATGACCGGGATTGTGGCAGAAATCAAACGCTTTTCCTGCTGGGTCCTCACCAGCACCTCCACCTCGTAGTTCAACTGCAGGCACGAGCACTGTGTCACACTCAGAGTGGCCGCCGTTTGCGGCACTTGGAGCATATGAAGATGCTGAAAATTCTCCAGTTCCGTCTTGGGCAGACTGACGAGCTCGTGGCTGCTGCTCAGTATGGTTTGTCTCTCCACCTTGGTATCCGTTCGCTTGGGCTTGTTCTTCAACTGAGCCACATAGGTGGAGATCTGCACCAGGGAATAGGTGACCTCTCGAAGCGGCAGCCTTTCGGGATTGTGCAGCTTCACATGTACCGAAATTCCCGCTCCCGGCGAGTAACCCTGCCTGGGAATCTGAAGCTCTAGGTGCAACGGCTTCATCCAGAACTTTAGACGTGGCGTCTGCTCATGAATCTGCACTTCACTGCTTCTGTTCTCCTGGGTGAGACTGTTCTGGGGAAAGATCAGCAACTGCCGGACATGAAGCACTTCCAAGGGACGATCAGCACTGCCGTGAATAAGCACTTGAAGTGTGTACCGGACATGTCCGTGGGCACCCTCGAAGTTCCCGGGACAATTCTGGGGCAGCTTCACATGGAATCCATAGTTGTAGGTGCCCGCCTCCATTATCTGCGGCTGAGCAGCCTCGGAGCCCACAAAATAATCGATTTTGGCAAAATAATCCACTCGACTATCCATGTCCAAAGGCTGACTCTGCACTATGGGCTGTGTGCCCTTGGATTTCTTTGTCTTTTGAGGCAGCTGCCAGGCAGTGCAGGCATAGCCATTAGCTTCTAGGCAGATTGCTGTAATTATACAGAGATTCATTGGATTAGTCCTAGTTTATGTGGCGTCCTATAATCGATTACTGATAAATTGTATCAAGTCATGGTGATTTGTTAAGGTGGGATTTCACAAGAATAAATGGCAATGTGTAAGCTAATTATAAAAATTATTTTAGGGCTTAAACAGTAATCAAACAGTTAATCTAAAGATTCAAGTCTTCGTCAATAAAAGTAGTCTAGTTAAGTGAATAATTTTTAAAGTAGAAAGGTTAATTATAATGATCAGAAGGCCAGCAAAAAATATTTTAACAAAATATTTGAAAAACTAAGGATACCATAAGTTATTCATTTTCTTGTTTCAATAACGAGCTAATTTCTTATCAAATTTAAATATATCCTTTGATTCATAAACAAAATATTTCTAAATTACTAAAATCGTTTATTTTTGGCTCTTAGAAAACTGCATAAATTGTACTTGAATACCGACTAACCACAATATTCATTTAGCAAATACTATTTCTTGTTTAGATCAATTATCTTATCAACCGGCTGACTTATAAATAAATTAAGTTAGAGTCCATGTCGCGCCTTAACAATTTGATTTCAACTCGACAATCATTATCAACCCAACTGCCAGGTAATCATAACTTGATCTTGATCGGTGAGTCACCGCCCTCAAGAGGTTTTATTACACGGGGTAGCCCCATGAGTCACTGCACTCGCTTACCTTTGATTAGAGCACGCTCCGAAAGGGTCAGATAGACGTGACCATTGACTGTCTCACCGGCCCGATAGGCCCCCCGGGGATTGTCCAACTGGATGTCGCAGCGGTGGCTCATCCTTAACTCTCTGTTGCTCCCTGTTGACGGCTCGACTGCTAACCGATGTCTGGCCGTTGTTGACAATATGCTAGCCCATTAAGAACGGAACTCGACGCGGCCTTATCGGCCTAAAGCTAGGTGTGAATGCTACCACAGCCATGGCTATTATCGGCAAAGCGGCTATCTAATCTGGCCAGCAGAGAGCGGCGTGCGACGACGACTGCGACTACGACGACGACTCTTATCGGAGAGCTAACAATTTGTAATTTAATTAAAATGCATTACATCGGGTGTCAGGTGTAGCCTACATATGGGCGGAAAGTTGGCGAGGATGACGGATCCAAGGTTACTATGTGCCAGTGATGGGGAAGTTTCTAAGAGGCTGAACTTTGGGAGTTTGTTTTCTGACTATTGAATAAATAAGCCAACTTTCTGTAGTTAAATATATTAAGCAAAATCTTTATCTTTTAAAATTTTTCTAATAAATTTATTGTTGTTGTTGACTCTCCCATCTCTATAAAAAACAATTAACAAATTGATTTTGAATTTATACTTTATTTATTGTCCACTTCGGAACGTTTTAGTTGGTACTTAGGACAATTGGTAAATGTATCAAGTCGAATATTTAAACCGTAAATGTTTGATGGATGTAGAAAAGCAGTAAATATATAATATATATATAGATTTTGGCACTCAATAAGTTCGATTCGATCAATTTTGGATGGTACGCGGCGAGTGTACAGATCTGCGCAATGAAAGCTCCCTAAAACTAAACGACGGACTCGGGATCCAGCCTAAAAATCTCGTATAAGCCTTAGTCTTGAACACTTAAGTTACTTGTTACTTGGTTGTGTTAATACGTATGTAAATAAGACACTACTTCTCCACTAGAACAGGTGTTCGTCCAGCAGATCCTCCTCGGTCTCCGCCACTCGAGCCCTTGGAGTTGCCACCTGATGCACCTGGGCAGTCACATCCAGCGTCTCAGCCTCTTCCTCAGCCTCAGCCTCTGCCTCAACCTCATGTTCCTGCTCCTCAACCTGCTCGGAGAGGGGACCGCAGAGTGATCCAAAGGTATCCAGACTCCGTCCCGTGTGGTCCGTGTCCAGGGAGCCGTACGATCTATACATATGCATATCCAAGCCAGAGTCCTCCATTCCGTGAGCCGGAGCTGTCCCTATTAGTGTGGTGAACCCCGGAAACTTTGGTAAGTGGATGCGTTGCAGGACCACCGCGTGGTTACTGCCCAGAGTCTGCTGACTGCCTGCCAATGTGGCAAAACTGAAGGAGGGCGGAACTGCAAAGGGGAGTAAAGAAATATAAATATATAAAATTTAAAGATATAAAATATAATATATAAAATATGCAAATATTTGAAAGTGGAAGTAATGAGCACTTTAAATGAGTTTTTTAAATTGTATCTCAACTAAATTAACAAACAAAATATAATTCGCTTAAGAATTCAACTGGCAGCGAAACCATAAAAATTGTATAGGTATTTAAAATATAGTATTTGATGGCTATCTTTTTTATTTTAAAAATAAATATTATTAAATAAATTATCTAAATAGTTCTGATTTTCTAGGTTTCTATAAACGTCAACACCTAGTAGTTTCATTGTAACATTTACACCACAATATATAATTAAATATAATAAATACTAAAAGATAATAAAGTTAAGAATATTAAGTCTCATTAAAGAGACTTTTAATCTTAAACTTTCCTGTGTTTTAATTATTTTTTATTAACCATTTAAGTACAGAAAATTCATTTTACTAACAGGGATTTATTACCCATTATTTATAATTATTTAATCGTATATTTTTCAACGTCAATGTCAACAAGTGCTTTCTGATTGAAAAGTTATGCATTGTTTTTAAAGTTGTAAACAAGATTTTCCCTTATATTTCTGCGCAAGGTTATAAGACTATTATCATCTGCTTAATTATGTTTAAACAACTGTTTATAAACAATAAATCCGTTGAATATCAAAGTGAATGGATACAATTACTCAAGTTTCTGAGGAATCTACTCTTACACCAGTTGTGGGGCAATTATAAAATAAAAACCTGGCATTTAAGAAATAATTATAATATATATAAACCTAGTTTTTAAAGTAATTATAATATTTACACATTTAAATAAAAATGTAATTATTAATACTAAAAAACTAAAAACTTACGGCAACTATCGTAGCTCGGCGGCTCATCATCATCGAGAGCCTGGTGCGGTTCATCGGTTGTCGTGGCTGCCGCCTCATCAGCTGTTTCCTCCTCCACCGTTGGTGGCCGCGGAGTCACCCGCTCGATTAGTCGCTGCCTCTCCGGCGTGGGCGTCCGCCGCGCCGGCTGATGGGTGTGCACGGAGTTTTGGAGATGCTGCAGCGAGGTGGTGCCCACGATAATGGGCACCGAGAGATCCGTGTCGTAGTGAAAGCAACCCGTCTTCAGCTTCACCTGGAGCGTGTAGTGAATAAACACAATGTAGTTGGGATTAAGCGTGGATCGTGGCGTATCCATGGGCACACAGATGCTGGACTCGTACTGCCGCTTGGACAGACGCAGGGTGCGATCCGCAATCAGCTCCTTGATTAGTGTCTTCGTGTAGAAATTCCGCTTGACGGGATTTCGCGACAGGAAGACAAAGTGCTGTTTAATGGACACCTCCACAGCGTTAATGTCGTAGTGCGGCGACTGGTTGTCCACCTCCAAGCGGAAGGGCACCTCCTGCAACGGAGTGAATCCAGAGGCGGGCAGCGCCAGGGTGGAACTGATGGGGCCCGAAATGCAGGGCCAATGGCAAAGATACTTGATGTTTTCATCCTTAACGGGAAGCTGATGGAGGGAAAACGATAACAAGGGATTTCTTTTGAGACAAAAAAGCATTTCTCTTTTTTTTCTAAAATATATATAGAGATAGCAAATATTTATAGCGGAAAACCAGGTGCCAACGATGTGCCATTTATTCCTTTTGAGAACTACCTTACTCATCTTTCCGAGCTCCTATAAAAACACCCCCAAAAATTCCAACAAACAATGGCTACTCACCGCAAACTCTGGATTGTAGTTGAGGTCCAGCGTCTGCACCACGTTAATGGGCTTCTTGAAGACCTCGTCGAAGCCCCAGGGCTTGTCGATGGTCAGGGACAGGTGGTAGGCTATATAGCCATACGGACCCTTGCAGGTGCTGGGACAGTCCGGGGGAATTCGCAGGGTGAGCACGTAGACGTGGACGCCAGCGCGGAAGAGGGAGTTATCGAACACATTGGTGCGGGAGTGTAAATATTGCTGATGGCCCGAATAATTGGCCGTCTCGCTCTTGCCGCTCATCGACCACTGAACCTTGGCCTCGCCCTCCAGGGTCACATAGACGGCTGGGGAATACCGGAAAGCACAAATACGTATAATCCCTATAAGGGACAGGGTTTCTAGAGAGAAGTGCACAACCCACCATTGACGCGCTTCACCTTGTCCGTGCGCAGCAAAATGCGACCACTGATGTACTCGCCGCTGTTGTAGCCGGGATTCAGGCGATCCAGCTGAAAGACACAAGTGGTGGGCATGGCTGCAGCACTTCCTTCCGGTTAGGATTGAGGGCCTGTTCACCAATGCCTCTTCACTGACACGTTCATCACCTCTCAGCACGGGAGCAACCGGAGCAACCCAACTTCCACACAGCCAGACGCGCACTGAGTTCCCAGTTCCGAGTTGCGAGCTGCGAGTTGTTCTTTGTCAGCCAGCATCCGACGCCATGGGGCTTTCGCTTTTCGGGGAGGAGGAGGCCATTTGGGGGCGTCCGAATCAATAAGCTGGCGCCTTGCGTCTGTGTAGCCGTCTACTGTCTGCTTCTGGTCTAATATTTCAGCGCGAAACGTTCGGAAATGGAGCAGCTTTTGGCCGTGGGTCCTTTCGGTTTCCTTTGTTTGGTTTTGGCTCTGGCTATGGCTCTGGCCGAAACATAAACACACACTCACACACGCATACATGTATGGGCCCGAATGCTGGGCGAGGTCAGGGGGCAATAGCTATATCTGCCTACATTGGATATTACCATATATCAAGCATCGATACAGCGCCGGAGCGAGAGTGTCAACAAAACACAGGACACGGACACGGACACCGAGTCGCGAACTGCGTCACAACAAGTACTCTATTTTCGGGGTGTTGGCCGCAACCCTTTGGCCGCATAACGTGGCACAATTAGGGCCTCAAAATGATTTCGTCACTCACTCCATTAATCTCGCATGCATAATTGCGATAATGAGAGAAGCTGGCCCGAGGGCTGCAGATATTACAGATGGAAGCTAAATGAAATGGAAAATGCCACAGGGGGGAGATGGGGAACTTGCATCATTATTTTAACTGATATTTTTTGGGTTTTGAATTGAAATTTTCATTTAAAATATTAATTTTCAGGCAA
>JAEIIJ010011135.1:0-35254 GCA_018904815.1 Drosophila ogumai | reverse complement strand
GATATTTTCATTTTTGGTGGAAAATCGAATTTTCAATAATTCATAACTCAGCCAAAAATGTTCCAAATTCAATTCGGAAAGCGTTTTTGTGCTAGTTATTATAAGGTTAATATAAATCCAGTAGAATATAATAGTGTCAAGGTAATAAATCTTATTCACGGGCACATTTTTCCTCCCTCTGTAGGCACACAGACACCGGGACCGCCGCAAATGTCGGCAAAGCAACGACAACAATGGGCAGCTTTTGACAGACGGAAAACGAGATGCCCGGGATGCTGTGGACGCGGGGAGGATGACGGGGTTAAGCGACGGCAGGACGAATCCGCTTTTGTTTATCTACTTTAAACTAACATCAGGCACTTTTGCTATCTAATCCTGACCAACCCGACAGCTACTTAATGTCATCAGTGTGCCACTCGCTGGCATTTTCAACAAGGACATTTGAAAGTGCACAACGGCCCGAAGGATAATGGAGGAACGAACGAAACACAGAGGTCGACGACGCTAAACGCTTCGCATAGAGCTCAGATTCGGCGAGTGCAAATTGAATAATCGTTTGCGCTTGGTCGCATCCACAAAAAGGAAAGGAAAGGAAAGGACCTTTTAAAAAGCGGCTCCCTTTTGTGTCCCAGTGTTTGTGTGTGACAAATATCGATCATCAAGGACACACCACACACACAGAGACACAATTTTTTGGGTTTATTTTAACGCTCCGCAAAACTTCTGACCGAGTTGTCTGAAGAGTTTTTCCTTTTGCCAGCTTTCCATGCGAAAAACTTTTGGTCGTCCCCTGAATTGTCCCCTGTATTGTCCCTATTTTGTCAAGTTTGTCATTTGTTGGACATTTATAAGCAAATCCAGAGATTCGGGTGCAGGCAACTGGCCATGGCCATGGCTATGGGCGTGGGAAAGGTCCTGGTTCTGGTCCAGGGCTGCGGGTCTCGTTAGCATACATTGAAGGGCGGTTCCTTGGTTTTTGTTGCCCAACTCTCTCAAGTAAATGAAATTGAATGCCCATTTCCAAAGAGTTTAACTCAACTGTAAGAGCTTTAAAAAGTATTTCCAAGTTCGGAAGTAGCACAGGAGAATGTATAATTCATTTGGGAAGAGCTCAGGCGTTCTTGGTCCAGTGAAGGAGAGCAGAAATTAAGGATTAGGAATGTTAAGTGGTTAATTTTCACTTATTGAGGGGGATTATTTTATAAAGTTTTCTACAAGTTAAGTTAATTAAATTGAAGAATTTAAATTGGGGGGGGGGGAAATATTGAAAGAAATATGTTAATTCATTTTTGAAATAGTTAAGCAAAGTTAATACAAACATATTTATTATTATACAACATTTAAATTAAATAATATAACTTACATATCCTTAAAAGAGTAGCACAGAAAATTGTACAAACAAATGTGTTAATTAATTGTTTGAATAGTTTAAATAGTTAACCAAAGAATATACAAACAAATTAATTATTTTATAAAAGTAATCATAGTTTCAATGTTATAACTTAAAAATCCAGAAAAAATTCCTTATGTTTCTCCTTCTAGAATCCTTAATGCTTAATGTTCCACTATTAACTTTCCTTTTTGTTTGTCCGCCCGCCGGATAAATTGCAGCACATTTTTCTGCGCTGGGAACTTTGATCCCCTTGCTTATGCCGGAGAGCACTTTTCACTTAGCCAAAAAACTTTGGCCAACAATAAACCAAATAGCAGTGCCAATGTGTGCGCTGAGCTTCTCGAATTTGTCTTGGATCGATTCCCGGGAGCTCGAGAGGATTCTTGTGGGCAAAGGCAAACACTGAGCACGGACTTAACTTTCGCCGGATGCCATGGAGACTGCTCCACAGCCTTGGGCGCTGGCCTTTTGGCAGTCGGAATAAATAGTCGCACGCCTGCCCACCTGGGCAGGTGAGCATGCCACCGAGATACAAAGATACAAATATGTGCATAGCATTTACGACTGGCCCTGGCCCTGGCCCTGGCTGCACGTGTGCTCCCAGCTAGGTTTTGGCAGATAAAATTCAATTTCAAGCCATTGACAAACAAACGTGATGAATTCCAGGAACAAGGATATAACAGGGAATTAATGTGCCATCCCCTCCGAAGGTCGACCTGTGAAACCCCATCCATTTAGAGGAAAAACATAGCTGCGATGCCTTTGTGATTTTTATGTGACCATAAATTGCCAGCATCGCCGTCGTATCTATCTCAATCCTTTTGCTGATGTTCCTCTGTAAGCTGTGGTTATTTATGGTCAAAAGATAGATTCTCTGCTGGGCTGCTGGAACATAAATATATAGTAAATAAAAGAGACAGGGTCGATTGTTTTCCAATTTGTGTAATTTGTTGTTTATTTTTGTTTATAACTACATCAATAAATTATGTATCGTATCGTATAATTCATAATTATACTCTTTGAAAGCGTGAGAACATATTGGAATTGCAATTCGGCAGCTGGGTTCCTGATTCTGGGCTCTGATTCACTTGCAAATCTGTATCATTTCGGGTCGCCTGTGATATATATGTGTGGTATCGTGTTAAGTTTTAGCTTCTCCGTTTGGAAGTCTGGGTTCAGATTTTCAAAGAGTATATGCATAAGTATTTTCGAGACATCGGCCAGCCGAAGATTTGTTGATTTCTTGATTAACTTTGATGACAACATCGAAGATCGATTGTGGGCTACTGCCAAAGAAGTTATACTAACAAGATGAGAAACGCCACACTCTTAGACCAAATGTATGAGCGTTATGCATCTTGTTATTGTAAGATCTTTGCTACTACTAAGAACCGCCTCTCTTTGCCAACACTTGGACACTTGTTGCTGCTGTTTAGCTTGATATATCTGCTGCTGTGGCAATAATCTCTGCTTGAGTTACAATATTATAATCCATACCTAATTTCTCGTACATATTTCTTAGCTTGGCTGGGGGATTGGTTAGCTTCTGTGTGTGTGTGGTGTGTGAGTGGTGCTTGGTGTGTGGTGCGTAGAACCGAATTAATAAGGCCACTTATCCATATATATTTGTGTATATAGTAAATAGTCAGTAATGCACTCGAAACGCAACGCAACTCCCCTGGCATCTCTGATAAACCCTTTCTTCAAGTAGCTTCACTATCGCTCTCCTGAAAAAAATCACTCTAACTGCTAGCCTTAAACTAAAGTGGCCTTTAGGTATTATTTCAAGTGTGTCAAGTGTGTGTGTTGGGTGAGAGAGAAATTCCATAAATTTTTATGTGTGTGCCAAAATTTCGTGTTGCAATATTTCTGTAATTATTTGAGGCTTGCGCTAGTATTTAATGTTGAACAATACTCGATTTGTTAGCTAATAATTATTAGTTCCGATTAAGGTTTAAGGATTGGTTTCACTTGTGGTTGCTTTCTGGTAGTGCGTGGCTCTTGCTTCTCTAGTTTGCGGCTACGATTTCATTGATACACTAATGTCGATCACTAAGCCGAGGGGATACTCTAATTAACTACATTCTCATTATTGTTATGTTCAGCTCAAGTTATCTGCCTCCATGTACATTTTACATATACGCTAATAAAAAACCATCTGCGATCGATGGATCGACTCCAGTTCATTTAACTATATGTGTGTACGCTACAAATGTATATATATGCCGATGATTCGCCTCTTGGCTAAATGTACAATAACAGATATACGTCTATGTATTGGGGGCTTTACTCTCGCCTTCTCTGTGCCTCGCTTCGATTTCGATTTATCAACTGAATGGGGGGACCGAGCACAGTCGACCCTATATACAGGATTCGTGGGGATAATTTCATATTGTAGCAAAGAAAATACGTCTAATTGTCGATGTAAAACACAGGAAATAAATTAAGTGCTGGCGTATGTAAAACTAAATCGAATGGATTCTTATTGACATTAAAAGTAACTCAAGTAGCTGGGAGCTGGAGCTGGGCCTGGAGCTGAAGCCGGAGCACGTAGATTAAGCAATGGCTGGTTGTTGGCTGCGTCTCCTTCCCCTTTAGTGATTGCTAAAGTAAAAGTTGTTGTTGCGTATGTGGCCACGGGTCCGCCAACGGATGCAGCTAAGCAGAGCCACGCGGGCAGCTCGGAGCAAGATCTGGCCGTAAGCGCAGCAGGCACACACCCGCCTCACCCGCTCGGCCAGGGTTCGGCGCCGACAACGACGCGCAGGGCGATGCCAACGTGGTAGATCCTGCCGGCGACGCCGCAGCAGATGTCACTTCCGGCGCTGGAAAACGCGACGAATGGCCTTGCGCCAGAAGAAGCGCTGCGACTTGGGTTTAACATGCGGCGCCGCCGGCTGCGGCTCTTCCAGTTGTACATCGAAATCCTCCACCAGGTCCGGTTCCTCATCCTGGGCAAGGCGACGTCGTGTGGGCGTGGCAGGCGCTGTCCTTGCCATGCTTGAGGAGGCTTCAGAGGTTGCATGGGGCTGTGGAGTGGGTGGGGCGGATGCAGTGGCCACAAAGGGTGGCACCAGATATGGATGTGCCTTTAGCGCCGCCCTGGCCGCTGCCGAGGTGGAAGCAATGGATGAAATGGAGGCCAGAGTGGCCACCGAGGCGGAGGACTCCATGTAGCCCCCAGCTGCTGCTGCTTCTGCTGCTGCCTCCTCTCCAACTCCAACTCTGGCTGTTGCTGGCTGGGTGGCGTGCAGCCAACAACCAGGCTGCATCGTATCTTATCTAAGCCACGGATGCTGCAGACACTCAGCAGCGGTGGCTCGCTTGGCCGGATCGAACTCCAGCATGGGCTTGAGGAACGAGGCAAAGGACTCCGCCTCGCTATGCGACCACTCGTACTTCTCCAGCAGCACGTCCATCAGGCCCCAGGGCTTCAGGCCGTTGATATTCCTCAGCTCGCCGCCGCGATTGAACGACTGCTGGGCGTAGGTGCCGCGGAACACTATGTGTCGCGGTATGGGTCCAAGTAGCTCGATGATGTGAGCCAAATGGTCCTCGTCGCGGGAGTAGGTATCGCCCGAATGCGGCTCAAACAGATAGTCACCGGTGGCCAGTTCAAACACCATGCAGGCGGTACTCCAAATGTCCGCCGAGGTGTCATAGCCAGAGCCGAGGATCACCTCCAGCGAGCGGTATTGTCGCGTCTGTATATCCTCGGTAAAGTGTCTATCCACCCAACAGGCATTGCCCAGATCGGCAATCTTTACGTAAACGCTGCACTCCTCCAGCGCCGGATCACGTCGTGGCCTATGCTTGGCCTGTGGTGGCGGAGGAGGCGGTGGCAGCAGTGGCTCCGAGCACGGTCCATTGGAGGACGATCCGGATACGCTTGAGATTTTCGAATTACTGTTCGAGTTGGGCTTCGAACTTGAGTTGTTGTTGTTTAACTGCTGCTGCGGCGGCTGCTGCTTCTCCTGCTTGGGTCTTAGCGGCATCTTCTTGCCATTTGATTGTCCCTTCATGGTGTTGCTCGAGTTGCTGTGGCTATTGGAGTTACTGTTGCTATTGATGCTACTGCTGCCATTGGTCTGGTGGCTCTTCAAAGCACTGCTGCTTTCGCCGCTGCTCGTTGAGTTCTCCTGCAGCGGCGGCTGCTGCTGCTGCTGTTGCTGACCTTGCGGCTGATTGGATTTGTCTTGAAAATAAACAAAAATATACTCAATAGTAGGTAAAGCATAGATTTTAGATTCTGGAAAGTACATTATCAGTTTGTGTCTTGTTTTATGGTTTCCTTATCGCTTTTCTTTGAATTCCTGAGCTTTAATTTGAATTTAAATGCTATTTTTAGTGCCGGAAGGCAGTCAACCTTATCATTAAGGCTGTTAAGATCTGCTGAAATACTTAAACTGCTCTAAAAGGCTTTATACAATAAACTAAAATAAGACCCATGAGTGCCTTAAGTCACTTAAATACTCCATCAAAAAATAAACTTACTCTTATTCTTCTTTTTCCTCTTCTTTTTGGCTTTCTCCGAGCTCTCCGCCGGCGGTTGCTGCTGCTGCTGCTGCTCCTTGCGCTCTGACTTCTCCTTAAGCTTTGGCTGCTCAGCAGCCACATCCTCCTCGTCCTCTTCTCCATCATCCTCATTCTCCTCCGGCTCCTCCTTAGCTTCAAAATATTCATCCGCATCCGAGATGCCCACATCGCCATTCTGCACCGCCTTGTGATTGACACCAAAGTCTGTTTGATCTTCGCCAGCATCAGGCGGCGCCTGTCCGCCGGCCTGCTCCAGATAGTCGCGCTGCTTCTTGAACAGCTCCATGCGCTTCTTGGCCTTCTTCTTGAGCTTCTTCTTGCGGTTCTTGCTCATCTTGCCGGTAATGGGGGGCTCGCGATACTCCTTGGGCGCCCGACTCACTAGCGAGGGATACATCTTGGAGTTCATGCAGTACAGCTGGGTGGCCTCAGTGGCCAGCGAGCGGACATGTGGCTCATCCACGCACAGCAGCACATTCTCCGGCTTGATGTCCGTGTGAATGATCTTGCAGCAGGTGTGCAGATAATCCAAACCCTCCAGCACCTGGCGAGTGATGGTCTTAACGTTGCCCAGCGGTATGCCGCGATAGTTGGACTTGCGGATGAGCTTCAGCAGATTGTCACCGAGCACCTCGAAGACCATGCAAATGTGGGTGCCATTGACCCCGGTGATCTTGAAGTCATCCAGCATCTGGACGGTCTTTTGGCGTCGCGGATTCGAGGGATCCGTCTCGCGCACCGTCCTGAGTATCTTGATCTCGTCCTTGGCCGTCTCGGCAAAGTGCGGAGCGGACTTGACAATCTTGATGGCCACATAGCTCTTCTCCTGCAGGTCCCAGCACAGCCAGACGGTGGAGAAGTGGCCCCAGCCCAGTTTTCGGATGACATGGTAGCGACCTGTAAAAAGCACACCAAAAAATTGCATTACACGTGTGGCTCTCAACGGATTACAGAAATCGGGAGTTGGATGGATGGATGGTTGGTTGGGTTGGGATGGGCGTAGCCTCGTAGGTACACAGAACCACTCAGAAAAATTAAATCACAAATGTTCGCCTCTGCTGGCAATAAATCCATTTTAATCGCATCACTGTCACATCACAACTGACCCAGCCAGCGAGGGCTACTCGCCTCCTCTTTTCTCCCAGAATTCAATTAAAGTCTGCGAGAGCTGGAAGTGTGGTCATTGTGCCTCACTTCAAATTCACAGCGAATGCCTAGTGCCTAGTGCTGGGCACTGGAAATCAGATTTTGGGGTTGAGATTTCATTATTTCGTTAATAATCTTCTACAGAAAACTGCAGGAATGGAAAATCATAATTTGGTATAATTAATCAGTTATAAATATAGGTAGGTATAGGTAAATATAATAGGTAGGTATAGGTAATTATAATAGGTATAAATACCCTTCACTAATGTAAATGTTGATAAAGTAGCAGAAAACCATATAAATTATTTTGTAAATCGAAAAAAAAAAATAAATACAAAATCAAAAATTATATATAATTTGTTTTTTTGTTTTACTTAAAATGTTGGTTTGTTAATTTAGTAAAAATAAAAAATTAAATACTTTCCGAAATGAATTTAATTAAGTTTTGGCTTAGTTATGTTCAATTTCACTGCAAGGATATACAAACTTCGGCTTCTAGAAGTTGTTTTTTTTTATTTAACTCAAGAGGCTTTCTTGTTAAAAATAAAATAGAAATAAGGGTATTTTAAAACCTTTAAACTTCAGCTTAATTAATGCAATCTCTTTAGAAACTACCTTTCTACCTGCATCTCTTAATTCTCAGTTGGATTCCAATTACTATATGTATAAGAGAAAACATAGTTGCACTATAGTAGTATAATATGCATTCTGCTATCAAGATACTTTGTGTAGCCTCACTGCTGGCCGTTATCAGGCCGGCACTCTCTTATCGCCAGCGAGCGATTGCCCGGATTTTCTTTCGCCAGAGCTGATGAGCCTTGCAAATGGATTGGGAGGAATGTGGAAAGCTGGCAGCTGTCGGGGCGAAAGCAGGGGAAACGAGCGAGTGGGAAATGCAAGCTGAAAATGCTGTGCTAAAGGGGTGTGGGCAAGCGGTTTATGTTGGAGACATCGTTTGGAGGCGACAGTTAACCATTCCCCTTCTTCTTTTCTGTTCCTATACAGTTGCCAGTTGTTGTCGTCGCCACAACACGAGGCGGTGGGTGGTGGAGGAAAACAGCAACATTGTTCGCTTGGCCTCCCCCCAAAAAAAGAAAAGCAACCCTTGCCCGCTAAAAGGGAGCTGGGCCAAAATCCACCCGCTGTGCGTTCGATTTATCTGTGCGCCTCGGGGCAACCTGTTGTTGTTGTTGTTGTTGTTGGTGTTTTTTTCTGGGTCGGAGAGTGCCAACATGGCCACCCAAAAAAAAAGGAAAACCAAAACCGAAACCCAATGTGTGGTTGGGAGATAAACAAAGTGGGAGGAAGAAGGTGGAAACCCGATTTGGTAGAGTGTGGGGTGCAAACAGGTGCCTTACCCTGAAACAGGTCACCAATGTTGACGGGGTGGTAGCCCCCCTTGCAGTAGTCCTCCTTCAGCTCTTGCTCCTCGTTCTCGCTGTTCAGCTCCGATTCGTACGACTCGTTGGAGCTGCTTCGCGGCGGCTGCTGCAGTTGCTCCTTGTTGTGCTGCTGCTGCTGAGACTGCTCCTTCTGCTGCTGTGGCTTCTTTTGCTGATTGTTCTTGGACTTGCCGGAGGATCCCTGCTGGTATTGCTCGGGCGTGCTGCCGCTGGACGTGGACGCCGTCGCGACAGCTGGTGTGCTGCCAACGCTGCCAGTTAGCGGCATCTTCGCCTGGCTATTATTAGCATTGTCCGGTGCCTGCAAGTTCTCGCTGCTCCTATTCAGATTGGGGCTCTGGTTCGGATTGGGATGCGCCGGCGGAGGCGGCGGCGGCTGCTCCTGGGAGGCGTTGCCATTCTGCTTGCCCCGCTTCTTGTTGTTCTTATGGCGCTTCTTCTTCGCCTGAATGGCCAGAACGCGGCGGTTGACGTCAGCCTTCGAGTTCATGTCGCTGCTCGCGGTCGCTTCTATTTTTTATTCTATCCCCGATTCCTCCTCTTCCCACCAGGTGTAACAGCTGTTGTGTGTGGCGAAACGGAATAGAGAAGTGAGAAAAGAGTATAGATGGGGCGGGGGGAGCGGTAGAGCGAAGGAGTGAGGCTCAGGGAGAGGCGGAGAGCTGGCAGCAACGTGCACAAATCTCAATAAGGCAATGTTCACGCTTGTCACTCGTTGTTTTTGTTGTTTTTTGCCGTTCCCTCTCCCCCTCTGTATTCTTTTCCTTTTTTTTTCGTCAGCTTCTGGGGCTTTGCCTTTGGTGTGAAAACGCTAAGCACACGGGCAGCGGAAACGGCGAAAACAACGGCACGGGGGTCTACTTGCCTCGGGGTTTCCACTTGTTCCCAATTAACACGGCGCTGATTCGATTCTTGCACGAAAATTAGCACAAAAAATTTCGCTAAACTCCAAAACGCTCGATTCCAGTGTGACGGCAGCGGGGCTCTGGAAAAATACTGAAATCTATTAAGATCCCGCTCTGGCAGCACTAGTGCGTTCTTGAGCAACACACTTTGCCAGATCGAGCCACAACGTAACGTTGCGGCTGAACTGTCTCTTTCCAACACTGCAAAATATGCTGTCCCGCTCACTCCTTAGTCCCTTATTCGTTTGACATATTTACGCAGCTTCGAATGCTTTGAAAACGACGTTTCCCCCAACGTACATGGCTTTGCAAGTGCCGCGCACTAGTCCAATAACATCTCGGTTCGCCAGCGTCGCCCAGCGCCCGCAAATGCAGCCGAAATGAGCAAAATTACACGCACAACAACAACAAATCCGCAACTAAAATTTTACTAGTGATGGGAAACACGAAATGGTGTAACTGTGAGCTATCGATAGAGAATACATCGGCGCTACCAGACTACACAGCTGTTCGGCCAGTGCTGCCAAGTCTCCGTTGTGGCGCATTTTTCAGCACTGCTGGCGTTTTGGCGCAATTTTAGGTTTTGGAGGGAAACTGCATCCAGTGAAAAATCGTGGCCAGTTGTAATTTGAGCAGTGCGCTGGCACGACGTGGTCCAATATTAAGAAAAAATCAATTAGCAAGCAGACGCCTCACCAAAGATCAATTACCGGACGTGCCCATCAGTGAAATAGCCAAGAAGTGCCCGCAACCACAAGAGACGCCAAGCTGCAATCGCAAATAGGAATAATAAATACACACAAACAATGGCCCAGCCATCGGTAGCTGCATTTTTCACCAATCGCAAGCGTGCCGCTTTGGACGATGCGATAACCACCAAGAACAGGGTAAGCTATCCGCCCCAGAAACGTGCCCAGATACATTTGCATCTGCGAGTGCGTGCCCCGAGTGCAGCCATTCTCACCGACGCTTCCTCTGTGTCTTCCCCTCCCCTTGCAGCGCCTGGCGGAGCCCCTTGAGTCCGCCGCTCCTCAACAGCTACCTGCAGCAGCCCCTGCTGACCAGGATGCGGACATCGACACGCTTAAGGCGGCGGCCAGTGGGATGCGCACCCGTTCCGGCCGCAATGTACGTCTGATAGTCACCGCCCAAGAGAGCGGCAAAAAGAAGAGCACACCAGCCGCCGCCGGCAAGCTGGAGGCGCACATCAAACAGCCCAAGCTGGTGCAGTTCATCAAGAAGGGCACCCTGTCGCCGCGCAAGCAGGCGCAGTCGAGCAAACTAAACGAGGATCAGCTGCTGCAGCAGCACTCATCCATCAATGAAGTGACCCCCAAGGTGAACTTCAGCATCACCAGCCAGCAGAATGCGGACAATGTGCAGCGCGGCCTGCGCACGCCCACCAAACAGATCCTCAAGGATGCCTCACCCATCAAGGCCGGCGGCTTGGATTTGCGACGCCAGCTGACCTTTGACGAGGTGAAGACCAAGATTTCACGCAGCGCCAAGATGCAGGAGCTGAAGGCAGTGCTGGCCCGCAAGGCGGCGCTGGAGCAGAAGCGCAAGGAGCAGGAGGAGCGCAACAGGAAGCTACGTGAAGCTGGCCCCTCGCCCTCGAAATCGGGAGTGAGTGTGCAGCTCAAGGAGTTTGATACCATCGAGCTGGAGGTGCTGACGAGGTGAGTTTTTTGGTTATTTATTTAGAATGTGAGGTTTTTAGAGATGGAATAACTCTGGTCCTGGTCTGGTCCTTCAGCAACATACCTTATTTTTGATCTGTAATACAATTTTAGTCCCTTAAATATCATTTAACCCATATTTTAGTCTTACTTTTAAATACTTTTTGTGCCTTTTAAACCTAGAAAATCCTGTTTATCTTTATAACACCTAACTTAATCCTTTTAAACTCCCACTAATTCATAAACAATATTCAACTTTGTCATCATAAAACAAGCCAATGTAACTTAGTTTCCAAATTTAAACCTAGAGAGAGATATGTGCCTGCCACAACAATTTCGTCTTGGCTTCGATGGCCTAGAATCGGCATAAACAAACCCAACCACGGAGTGTGCAGAGAGAGAGAACAAAAAAATAGTATAAAAAACCGGGTAACATCATTTTAGCGAAAGGCCAGCCGTTGCTGGCAGTTCTGCTGCTATCGAGGTCGCTCTCCGGGTCGCTTCGGTCTCCGGCTCCGACTGCTGAAGTTGCACATTTCCAGCAAACCGAAGAAGCGTAGTCACCGCTTGGCTTGGCTTTGGGTCTATAGCTATTTTCGGTTGCTGATTCGTGACGTCTGTACAACATGCACAGACTGACCCTCCCCCTTCCTCCCTGCCCCAGCTACGAGTGTGTGTGTATAGCTATGTTTACCCTTCGCCAGACATTACTTATCTGGTATGACCTTCCCTTTTGGAAAATGCCCGCATCGGGGGTTGCTTACTCTCCCTCTCTCTCTGTCTCCTTGGAAAGGATCTCCTAGCTGCTGTACTGCATGGGAATGCGAGTCACTATCCGGGTTGTGACTGTGTGTGTGCATTTTCAGGTAGCAACCTTTTTTTTGTAACGGTTTTCTTATGCCTTGAAGAAGGGAGGGAGGATAGATTTTAAGGATCTTATAGTATACATTTCAAATAGGAAAAGGAACAAAACAAGGGGTTTTTAACAGTTGGTTGTTTAGCTTGTGTCCCTTTTTTATATAAGATTTTTATAGAAAATAAAATAATAATAATATAAAATAAATAATAATTCTAATCAACTTTCCCTAAACTGCAACTCCTCTTAAAAATGTCTATGCCTTCGTTTCGTTTTGTTTGTTGTTTTTCTTATAATTTAACCTTTTAATTGTCTCGAGTCTTACATTTGCACATGTAGATATTTTTATTATTATGACAAGAACACACCTGTTGACTATATTTAAAAATAAAAACCCACCTTTATCATGATTATTTACTACATTGTTTCAACTCCCTTCCCTGTCCCACTGCAGCCCCCTGAAAACCTTCAAGACACCCACGAAGCTACCGCCACCCACACCCGATAAACATGAGCTCATGTCGCCCCGGCATACGGACGTGTCCAAGCGTCTGCTCTTCAGTCCGGCCAAGAATGGTTCCCCCGTCAAGCTGGTGGAGGTGCCCGCCTACAAGCGCTACGCCAGCCTGGTGGAGGGCAGTCGCGCTGGACAACTCCCCTTGCCGTACAAATACCGCCACTTGCTGGATGTCTTCAAGGGCCTGGACTCGGTGGTGGCCATGTTCCACAACCGCAAGGAGTGCATCACCTTCAAAAAGCTGAAGCCGGCGG
Organism: Drosophila ogumai; assembly: GCA_018904815.1. Lineage (NCBI taxonomy): Eukaryota > Metazoa > Arthropoda > Insecta > Diptera > Drosophilidae > Drosophila > Drosophila ogumai. The sequence goes on along the minus strand of JAEIIJ010011135.1, from coordinate 22,565 downwards.
TGCAGCGCATGTTAAGGAAGAACTTTACCGAGATGCATTTGGCCCAGATTCGGCACATCTACCCGGAGGCCTTCATCTTCAGCCAGATGAAGATGCGTAACTTTGGTTCCGTGTCCAAGGCGGACTACTTCCAGCTGATCATCAGTCCCAATGTGGAGCAGGTGCCCGCCGAGCAGCAGACACAGACACGTTTTGCCAAGATCGATGAGGACGATGTGCTCTCGTCGGCCCAGTCTACGTCTATGAATCCACACGTTATGACGGCCCGCATGCAGCGCTTCCAGAGTCTGCTGCTCGATCGGGTGAAGCGGGCGCACGACCAGTTCCTCCGCTCCCAGGATCCGCCTATCATTATTGATAAGGCGCTGACACGCTGGCATCCGCAGTTCGATCTGGAGAGCTGCCCGGAGGTGGAGCTGGCCCCGCTGCCCCAGCCCCCGAATGTGGAGAAGTACTCCTCGGCCAAGGATATCCTGTCCACGGCAAGGAACCTCTTCAACTGTGCCACGCCCATGGAGCGAGCCATGGATCGTTATGAGGCCAAGTTGGAGGCAGACAAGCAGCAGGCAATGGAAGGCAATAGGAAAGCGGAGGAGGGCACAAGCAATGCAAGCACGGAAACTGAGGGAATCCCTGGACTATCAGCAGCAACTGGAAATCCGGTTGTTCCTTCGGCAACCAAGACAGCGGCAATAACCGACCAAACAGCCACAGCCAAGCCCACGGTGAAGGAGTGCACCGCCCCGGATGGCGCCTCCAATCTGCTCAAGGGCCTGCCCAAGTCGCTGATTGAAAAGATCAGAGCCAAGCAGGCGGCCAAGGCATTGGATGCCATGACAAGGAGACCCTCACAGGACCAGGAGGCCACCAAATACTCCCGCCTGCCGGAGCTGGCCAGGCATCTGCGCAACGTGTTCGTGACGGAGCGCAAGGGTGTCCTGCCCCTGGAGATAATCATCAAGAAGATTGAGAACAGCTTCCGAGCCAATCTCACGCCGCAGGAGATCGAGGCGCATCTGAAGCTGCTGGCCAAGGAGCTGCCCAGCTGGACATCATTCCACGAGGTTCGCAAGACCATGTACATCAAGGTGGCCAAGGACATGGACATGAACAAGATCATCGAGAGGCTGGAGAGCAAGGCGAACGCGAAGAGCAATTAACCAAGTAAGCAGCCAGGACGCGGGACCCCGTCGAGCAATGACCCAGCTACACATATCTATAAGTACCAGATTAGGCTAAACTCCTCCTGTTCCCACAACATCTGACCATTATCCATTGACACTTTGACATACCAGGACTGGAAGCATCATCACATTGTTTACTCAATCATATTTTTCGGACCAAGCGTTTATACATTTATACCTATTTTAGATTTAAGATCATTTTTCATGTTGTAATCCGTTGAATAAATAAATATTATTGCTGGAAAGTTGTATATTCTGTTTTTTTTGTTCACGGAGGAGTGAAAGTTTTATAAAATCGGGTGTGTTTTATTTTGTATAATTAAATTATATTCCAAATAGATGTCATCAAACCCTGGGCCTCTTTTTTGACTTCACTTGTTCCATGACTTGCATATACAAATTGACAGTGCCTACGTACTCGCTGGGGCTGGAATTCATATCCGTAAATGAGATGCTGAGTAGGTAGAAGCCCAGGGGAAAAGGTGGAACCATACTGCTGTCCAGGTAACCATCTCGAGCGGTCATTTGGCCCTGTGGAGAATATTACGATATATTTCTAAAGGTTTATGTAACAATACTTTACCGAGAAGGGACAGGAGTGATTTACATTGGTATACTCTTTCAGTAGCTTCCAAATCATGACGCCATAGGGTATATAGCTCCTCTTTTCGATTACCTCGCACAAGTTGAAGCTGGCATCGATTAAAAATGGCTTGTACTGGTTGGAATAGTCCTTCTTAAAGACTTGCAAGCGAATCTGGCAAATAATTCGGGAGATATTAGTTTGTATTTAGAAACTGAGCACCATCTTACGACTGGTTTCCGAAAAGGGACAATCAAAAAGCTGTCCATCTTCACCACTGCCTTGTTCCAATTGATGGCCTTCAAATGGCAGGATATGTTGGTAATTCGCACCGGATTTCCTTGACAGTCAATTTTCACAGGCTTGTAGACCAATTGGGCATGGGTCTTGGGGGGAAAATAAACATTAATGAATTCTTTTACTTAATTTTAATTTATTTTAATATATTATTTGTCCTACGCCTTGCCACATCAAGCAACATCCTAGAAGCAGCAGACCCGTTATAGCCATCTTCACAACTGACAGCAGTCGAAAAACACCATAACCCAACCCGCCATGGTTGAGTGAATTCCTAATATGTTTTTAATGAAAAGTTCATCCGGCGAAATTAGCGGAACTGAGGGTTTAAATTCTCGCCATTTTGAACATAATATTCTATTTCTTTTTTATCAGTTAAAATCAGTTAAAATAAAAATAAAAGCTTCTTATGTTTTTTTTGATAGATCAATAATCCCTCTCTTGCCTTACTATTCCTTAATAATTATGTGTCATCCATGATATATGAGCCTAAAACCCAAACCCTATCCAACTTAGAGTAGTTATCTTTAGGTTTTGGGTCTCTTCTTGGTCCTAATCTGTTCCATGGCTTGAATGTAGAACTTGGCAGTGCCCACGTACTCGCTGTGGCTGGAATTCATATCCGTAAATGAGATGCTTATTAGATAGAAGCCTTGGGGAAAAGGTGGAACCAGACTGGTGTCCAGGTAACCATTCCTTGCGGTCATCTGGCCCTGAAAAGAATATTATCATATTTTTTAGATATATATTTATAGATATATATAAATAGCTTTACCGAGAAGGGACAGGAGTGATTTGCGTTCGTATATTGCTTCAATAACTTCCAGATGATGACTCCATAGGGTATGTAGCTCCTTCGCTCGATAATCTCGCAAATGTTGACGCTGACATCAACCAGGAAAGGTTTGTACTGGTTGGAATAGTCCTTCTTAAATACCTGCACTTGAAGCTAACAAAAAACGGTGATCATAGATCCAAACTACAAACGAAACATCTTACAACCGCTTTCCGTAGAGGCACAATCAAGAAGCAGTCCATGTTCACCACCGCCAGATTCCAATTGATAGCTTTCACATGGCAGGAGATATTGTTTACCCGGGCCGAATTTCCTTGACAGTCGATTTTCACCAGCTTGTAGACCAGCTGGGCGTGCATCTAGAGGGAAAACCTTATGAGATCCTTTTTAATTTTCGGATTTTACTATTAGAGGAACCCACGCCAGGCCACATAAAGCAACACCCGAGGAGCAGCAAGCCCGAAATAATCATTTTTACAACTGAGAGCAGTCTAACTTGCATCATGATCATAACCCACATTGGTTGAGTGAATACCTAAGCGTTTTTTAATGGGCATTGACCAAGTCAAAATCCACAAACAGACTTAGAGCTTGATTTGAATTACATATATATACCATCTCCCATGCATTAAGTAACATATATCCTTAGGCTTTTGGTTTCTTCTTGCTCTTAACCAATTCCTTGACCTCCATGTGGACCTTCACACTGCCTATATAGTCGGTATTGGTGGAATTTTTATCCGAGAAACGACAGTTGAATAGGTAGAATCCCTGGGGAAACGGCGGAAGTACATCGTGGTCCAGGTAGCCATTCCGCATAATCAATGGACCCTGTAATTCAAAATGGCATTACAATCGTGAAAGTGGGAAAAGAAACTTCAGTACCGAAAAGGGACAAGTGTGATTGATATTCGTATATTGCTTCATAAGCTTGTACATGATCACGCCGTATGGGATAAAGTTTCTTCTTTCGATCACTTGGCATATGTTGATGGTCACGTCAATTAGAAATGGCTTGTACTGGTTGGCATAGTCCTTCTTGAGAACTTGCAACCCCACCTGATAAACGTAACAATTAGGTCGGATTAATGATAGAAACTCCAACTTACTATAGGGTTTCGTAAGGGCTTTAACAAGTCAGTAGACATATTGAGCAACGCCAAGTTCCAACTGATGGCCTTCACATTGCATGACGGACTAGTGACCCTAAGCGGATTTCCATCGCACTCGACTTTCACAGGCCTAAAAATCACCTGGGTCTGGGCCTACCATATAGAAAGTAAATTAATTCCTGCCAAAATTAATAAATTATGTGAGCTCACTCTTGGAAACAACAAGCAAAAGCCGACGAGTAGCTCTAAAGCTGAAAGTTTCATTATTACAACTGAACGCCATATAATTTAAAGCTCTTGATATATATAGATCTCTGTAGTTGATTGGATAGATAATTTGTTTTTAATATAAATTAAATGAGTAGATTTATTTGTAGGCTTTTAAATTTTCCAAAAATCATATTAATTATATCTGATGGCATAAAAATTAAACATACAAACCTTCCTTATAGGCTCCGATATGTTTCCTTTTTATCATAAAAACATTGTTTTAAGAACCTCTTCTTTAATATATATACATATATATGTATATATTTGGGTTCTGGGATCTTTTTTGGTCCTAACCCTTTCCATGGCTTCTAGGTAAAATTTGGCCGTGCCCAAATACTCACTGCTGTCCGTAAAAGAGGTGCTGAATAGGTAGAAGCCCTGGGAAAAAGGTGGAATTAAACTGGTGTCCATGAACCCGTTTCTGGCGCTTAATTGACCCTGAAATACGGAAATAAGTTTTAATCTTAGATTAATCCCAATAAATCCCATTACCGAGAAGGGACAGGAGTGATTGACAGTAGTAAACTGCTTCATGAGCTTCCAGATGACGCTATAAGCCACATAGTTGCTTCGTTCAATCACTTGGCATAGGTTGGCGCTCAAATCAATAAGAAATGGTCGGAGTCAGTGGCGGATCCAGGGGCTACAAAAATGTTTATTTATTTGGTAAATAAAAAACTGATTTAAGAGGAATATTCGCAGACATGAAATACTAATTTCCTTTAGCCTTGGGCTTCTTTTTGCTCTTTACCATTTCCATGACCTCCGTGTAGAGCTTTAAAGTGCCCACATATTCGGTGTGGGTTGAGTTTTCGTCAGAGAACATAAAGCTAAATATGTAGAGGCCCTGGGGAAATGGAGGCAGTACATCGTTGGTCAAGTAACCATCCTTCGCGAAAAGGTGACCCTGCAGTTAATACTGGCATTATAATCACGTAATTGGTGAAGTTAACCTCCTTACTGAGTAGGGGCACGAATGATTTAGATTCGTAAATTTTTTGAAGATCTTCCATATCATCACGCCGTACGGAATGAAGCTCCTCCTTTGGATAATTTGGCACATGTGGAGCTTCGCGTCGATCAGGAACGGCTTGAACTGGTTGGCATAGTCCTTCTTAAAGACTTGAGCTTGAATCTGGCAAATGATATTGATTAGATCAGACTCCATATATGTACAAACTCCGCCATACAATGGGGTTCCAGACTGTTCCAAGCACGACGCATTCCCCGTTCAACACCGCCACGTTCCAATTGATGGCCTTCAGACTGCATGACATGTTACGGACCCGTAACGGATTAGCGTTACACTCAACTTTTACAAACTTATAAATTAACTGGGCCTGCGCCTGCCATATTCATTAATTAATTATTAATTAAATTAATATTTAATCAAATTTTGTGGGTTTACTTTTTGTGAAAAAAAGCAGAAGGCGAGCAGAACTAGACCTGAAAGTTGCATTATTTCAACTGAGTGCCACACAGGCTAGAGTGTTAGATATCGTACCGATCGCCTGAATGGATAACTAATCGGTTTTTAATATATATCTACTTGTGAACTTATATTAAAAGGTTTTGTTTATTCATCTGGATCAATTTTATCTATTAATTAAATAGGGAATTTAACCGGGCGAATATAAATTGGAACTAGGCGGCCTGAGTTTTGTTTAGTTTTAACTAAAATATGACAAAATATTTTTCTAATCTATTGTTCTATTAAAATTTTGATCAAATTTTAAACATTTTAAAATTGTGTTAAATTATTATATCTCAGGGAAGAAATATGTAATTCTTTATAAATATATACAGTAGGTTAGAAATAAGGCAATATTGTTTTCCTTTTTTTTTTAATTTAAGAATACAGTATATTTTATATATATTATCAGAAATATATTATATATTTTCTGGTTAATTATTAAATTTTATTCAGTTTTTTTACTTATCCAGAAATTATAGCATGCGATTTTTGTGTCCCAACTATCGCAGCAAAACAACAGCTGGGATACACATTCCAGACGAGTTGGCAGCCCCACAAGCATAAACAAACCGCTCAATTGAAATATTTGTTATTATTCCCTAAAATAATGGATAAAGACAACCAAGCAGGAGATAAAGAGGATGAAGCAGACATCCCGGCACCCACTACAGTCGCCTCGGGCGAAATCAAGGCCATTGCCAAGGATACAGTGCACAAAATCTGCTCGGGACAGGTAAAACTTCCATTGGCGGGCTGGTTTATAGATTCTTTATTTTATAATCTTTCTTTCCATAGGTGGTGCTCAGCTTGGCGGTGGCTGTCAAGGAGCTGGTGGAGAACTCCATAGATGCGGGCGCCACTCTGGTGGAGATTAAGCTGAAGGATCAAGGGCTGCAGGGCGTGGAAGTCAGCGACAATGGCAGCGGCGTGGAGGAGGCCAATCTGGAGGGCATGAGTATGTTGTAAAAAATGCATATGAACTACTGAAATTTGTATTTAATGACTCTATTTAAAGCTGCTAAGTACCACACCTCGAAGATCCGGGAGTTTGTGGACCTGCTGGGCGTGGAGACCTTTGGTTTTCGAGGCGAAGCTCTCAGTTCCCTTTGCGCCTTGTCGGACATGGTCATCCAAACGCGTCACAAGTCCACTGAAGTGGGTGAGTCCAAGTCCTAGAGCCCAGCATTTACTCGTTTATTATACTCCTTGTTTTACTGACAGGCATCAAGGTGGAGCTCGACCATGAGGGCAAGTTCAAGAAGCGTTCGCCCTGCGCCCGCGGCGTAGGCACCACTGTCACCCTCTCCAATCTCTTTTCCACCTTGCCTGTACGCCGTCGTGACTTCACGCGTAATATCAAGAAGGAGTTCACCAAGATGTGCCAGATCCTGCAGGCCTATTGCCTGGTCACCAAGGGGGTGCGCATCCTTTGCAGCAATCAGACGCCCAAGGGCGCCAAGACTGTGGTCCTGCAGACACATGGCAGCCAGGATGTGTTGGCCAATATTTCAGCGATTTTTGGAGCACGCCAGGCTTCAGATCTAGTGCCTCTAAAGTCACCCTTTGAGCAGGGTCAGCTGAGCGAGGCGGGGCTAAGGGCGGATCTGAATTCCTCTGTAGATGCAGCCGACACCACCACCTGCACGCAGTTCACCTCCGAGGATGTGGAGCGCCTTAATCAAGCGGACTTCCAGCTGGAGGGCTACATCTCCAGCTGCCGTCATGGAGCAGGGCGCTCCAGCAGAGACCGCCAGTTCTTCTTCGTCAACGCCAGACCCTGTGATCCCAAGAATGTGCGTTGGGGGGTACTCTTACTAGTAAAGTATTTGACTTACTTGTCTTTCCAGATAGCCAAGGTGATGAACGAGATGTACCATCGCTATAATGTCCAGCAGCAGCCCTTCATCTACCTCAACATAGTCACCGCTCGCTCTGATGTGGATGTGAATCTTACGCCCGACAAGCGCCAGTTGCTAATCAACAACGAAAGGATCCTGTTGTTGGCCCTGAAGAAATCCCTGCTGGATACCTTTGGCCAAACTCCGGCTACGTTTCAGATGCAAAATACCACCATTGTGAGCATGCTGGAACCTAAAGCCAAGCCAAAAGAGGAGGAAATCAAAATGGAAGCGGAAAAGGAGGAGAAAATCAAGCTGGAGGAAGAGGAGGATACGGTGCCCATTAGTTCCTCGCAGCGGTTTATGGACGTGCTCACTCAATGGCGACGCACTGGCGATACCCAGGGCATAGCTCCACCGGCTCCTCCGAAGCGTCGCTGCAGTGAAACCGAGCAATTGGCCACAAGGTCCTTGAAAATGCAAAAAATTCATAACTTCCTTAGTCAAGAGTCACCAAAAGAGCCTTCAGAGCAATCCGGGGAGGAGAGTGATGTGGAAAAGACTAAGGAAAACAAAGAGCAGGCCAAACTAGATGATAGTTTTGTTAATCTTAAGGAGCTGGCCAAGGAGTCTGAGGGTGAGTCTAAGGAAAAAACATAGAGATTTTATTAGACTTGTTAAAAAATTTTCCAGCCTACGATCTTCTGACGCAGCCTGTCCAGGCAGCTCGCATTGATTGCAAGGTCCTGACGCCAGTGAAAAGCCGCCGTAGCATAGCGGAATTCAAGCCCGAAGTCAAGACCCTAACTAAACCGGAGTCCAAGATGGAAGATGCTCTTATTTCCTCCCAGAAATCCGATAAAACCGAAGAAGCCAGCGACGGCGACGACGACGACGAAGACGATGGCATTGAGCTACCCACCCGCATAGAATTCGATAAGGAGGAGGATGTGGAAGAGGCACCCGCCTCCAACTTCACCAGCAGCGAGCTCCACATTACCTTGGAGGAGATAGCTTCCTCCATGAAAGCCCAAGAGCAGCAGCAGCGAGAACGACGGGCACGAGCCAAACTGCAGCGTCTGCGCTTCAAAAGTGAGATTAATCCGAATCAAAACAACAACGCCGAGGCGGAACTGCAGCGGGAAATCGGTAAAGAGGACTTTGTACGCATGGAAATCATTGGACAGTTCAATCTGGGCTTCATCATAGTCAAGCTGGAGGATGACCTGTTCATTGTGGACCAGCATGCCACCGATGAGAAGTACAACTTTGAGACCCTGCAACGCAGCACTCAGCTGGAGTATCAGCGCCTGGCGGTGCCCCAATCGCTGGATCTGACGGCGGTCAATGAAATGGTGCTCATAGATCATCTATCAGTTTTCGAGAAGAATGGTTTCAAGTTTGAGATCAATCAGGAGGGTAGGTCTATGGAAAAAAAGTGACAAGGATATAGTTAAGGCTTAACATTGCAGCTCCTCCCACAAAGAAGGTGCGTTTGCTGGGCAAACCGCATAGTCGGCGCTGGGAATTCGGCAAGGAAGACATCGATGAGCTCATCTTTATGCTGCAGGATGCTCCTGAGGGCACAATATGCAGGCCATCGAGGGTACGTGCCATGTTTGCTTCGCGGGCTTGCAGGAAATCTGTGATGATTGGCACGGCTCTGAATAGAACCACAACCATGAGGAGGCTTATAACACAAATGGGTGAAATCGATCAGCCTTGGGTGAGCTTTTAACTTTTAATCTCTTAATTCTTGAAATTTAATTTAAAAAATTAACAGAACTGCCCACATGGACGTCCCACTATGCGTCATTTAATTAATATCAGCATGTTGATAAACAACGAAGAAGATGAGGAGGAGGTTGCCTCCAGTAACATGGCTTAAACTATGCAAGTTAAATAAATAATTAAAGAATATTGTTTTAGTTTTTATTTATATTTCCATTTTTGTTTATAGAACTCTTCTTTTTCTGCTTGTGGGGCCTCTAAGTATACGTTGCTTAATTGATTAACGATTAAACGACAGGATCAGACTTACAACTAAAGACAAATACAAAGGTTATCACTTGAGTATGTCTAACAAGCTACTCGTTTTGTTTTCGTAACTATAACTAGATGGTACGTACACTAAATATACAAATACGCGGTATATATAATATATATGAGAGGCTACATACGTATGGGTATATGCAAAAGCCTTGTAATAATAAGATGGATAACATCCTTGTTATTACAAGACCTTTCCTATATTGTGTGCTTAGTTTTGATTACTAAATGCTGTCCACCATTAACTAGAGTCGTCTGAGAACTTCAACGATTTGGCAAAACAGTTTACAACTCAGGCATAATATGGGGGAGGAGGACTCCCCCATAACTTAACTCTACATATATATTTTGCCACAGATCCTGCTCTCGTATCTTACAGCTGCCATATCGTACATAATACTACAGTTTATTGTTTAAAACTATAAGTTTGCTAAGCCACAAGTATAATTAATCTCTACCTTTCGCTTTCCTCGTCCTCCTTTAGTGTATAAAATGCATGGCACCCATAGGGAACAGTGTTCGTTGAGCAAGTTACCGTCTTAACTTAGAGACTAATGACTACAGGCTACACTTTGATTCAATTTTACTTTCATTTTCGATTCAATGTTTTCCAGTTTTCGTTTCGCGTGTCGTTCATACATTTTGTAAATAAAAGGCAACTCATGAACATTTTTTGTTTTGTTTTCAACAACAATTGGGGGACTGCTGCTGCTTTTACCAATATTAAACACGTTAACAAACTTTGCAGGTGGTTCTTCAGTTCTTAGGTGTTGTAAGTATTTCTTTGGGAACATTATAAATATATTTTAAAAGGGAAATGTTTTAAAGATTCGTTGGTGGTGAAAAAGGGAAACATTTTTGGCAAAAATCAACAAAGAATATCAACGCTTAGTTTGTTTCAAGTATCACTCCCTTTAGGCCAAATTTGAAACAAGGATTAGAACCACAGCGGACCAATCGTCTCCACGATTATGTCCAGCACATCCTGGCGCCCCATCTCCTTGAGCGTGAGCAACAGGTTCATTATCGTGTGCGAAACCGAGTTGGAACTATTACCGGGCGAGCTATTAGCCCGACACTCCCACAGGTTCAGGATCTGTTCGGTGGGCGAGGCCTTGGTGGCAAAGTAGGCTATATACCGGTCCGTATTGAGCTTCTTGGCCAGCAGCCGCCAGTCGCGCTCGTCGGCCCGCGGTGGATCCAGGGCGGCGCAGATCAGACGCTTGGTGGCATGCGGCAGCTGGACAAAGTCCATCACACAGCTCTCGTTCACATAGTTGCCCTGCCGGTCGATGGAGATGGTGGTGTTCGTGGTGGAGGCCAGCTCCTCCGCTGAGCCGCTCAGCGAGTGGGCCGGAATGTTGAAGGTATATATATCCGCATCGTCCTCGCTTCCCTGGCCAAAGTCCACGCAGAGTGTGGTCTGGTCCTGCCGCCGCAGGCTGAACTCGCAGTGCAGAATAGAGTTGTTGCTGAGGATGTGCTGGTAGGGTATGGCGTGCTCGTAGGGAGCCGCTGCCTCCACATCGGCACTGCGCACGCGAATATTAAGGTTTCGGCTATTTAAAGTGAAGGCAAAAACCTGGCTTTCGCCCAGGAAACTGCCGCCCAGCTTGGCCTCCACATTCGAACAGATGTCGCGGCTATTGGGCAGATCCTTGACCACATAGATCCTTAGACTGCAGTTGGCGCTGCTCGGTGGCGTGTGCTGGCTAAAAGCCAGCAGCTTCATCTTGATGGAGGGCTGCTGGATCCTTGGTTCCGCCACCACGGCAAAGTGGCCCAGCTGCTCCGTCATGATGAACACATGCCGCGACTCCAGCTGCACAAACATGGGCGTATTGATGGTCTCCTCGCCCACAGAAACCGCTCGTCGCCAGTTTACGCTCAGCTCGTCGTGCTCGCCATCCGCATGGTAGATGTGGACATGCCACTGTTCCGGTGCCACTAGGCAATGAGGTATCTTTAGGATCACCGGTTTCACAAAGCTATAGTTACGCGGGGCACTGTGCACCACGCTGCTGCACAGGATGGAGCTCTCGGTGGCGCAGGACACGCGGCTGCACTCGTCGCTCAGCAGGAGCAGGGACACATGCTTCTTCGAGTGCTTGCCAATGGCATGCTCGGGCACAAAGAGCAACAGCTCGCCGCCATACAGGCGTAGCTGTCCTCCAGAACTGCCCAAGAGCTCGTAGCTGCTGCTCTTGGAGGCGTTCAGTATGGAGAGCTTGTTGTTCATGTCAAAGGTGGAGTTGGCTATAAATAACAAATTAAAATAAATTAAAAATAAATTATATTTTAAAGTTATCATAACAAAAGTTTACTTACAAGTATCTGCTGTGGAGGACTCTCCGGTTTCAGACAAATAATCCACGCTGAGATGATCAATGGGATTGGTGTAGCTGCAAGTCAAAATAAAATGAATATTTATTTAAAAATTAAATTCTTTTTTACAATTTAAGAGAATATAAACTGAAGAGGCTATTAAATATTTAAACTCCTCATATAGTTCAACATGAAAGACTCTTCTCAAGAAGGAAGTAATTTCGTTGCCTTGGCAAGGATATTAAAAGAATCATAACTAAGGACATACTTAACATGACTCAAGAGTCGTAAAAAAGGACATTATACTTCTACAAAAAAGTAATAAAAATGTAAGCCCTCTTTAGGAAAAAACATTAAAAATTGGAAATACAACAAAGAAAGATATTTTAAAACGTTTAGAAGCCAACGTAAAAAACGTAATAATTGAAAAATATTTCATGATTTATTTAAAGCTAACAATTAGTTCTAAACTAAGAGAAAAAAATATTTTAACCAACCTTTAAAGCTATTTAAATGTAAATATTAAAAACCAACGACATAAAGATAATCCACAAATATTAACAGATTTAAGAAACCCCCCCTTTCTGGCAACAGTATTTAAACCATATTGCAACCCAGTTGCGACTCAAGGTCCACAAAAGGATACAATAAAAAAGTATATAAAAAGGACATATTACACTGAGCAAACTAATAACATTCCCGCCTTATTTGTAGACTTACTTGGCGGACAGATTGGGCACATCGTAGTGGTGCTCGGTGACACCGCCGCCGATGCTGCCGCATCCTATGCCCATGCCCATGCTGGGCAAGTACCGATGTCCGGGATTGACGTAATCGTAACCCATGTTGCTGGCCTCGATGTGCATGCGCATCTCCTTCTTTTCCACCACGCCGGGCATATAATCCGCGTCCATTACTGCCGAAATCGGAATCGAAAAACAAACACACACACTTGGTCAGAATTGCTCTGTTGGAAACGCACGGCGGAGAGCAGGCTCCTTTCCGTTTCAACTCACCTGAGCGGGCCATGTTGTAGTGGGGATTGGTGCGAATGCCACGGCGGGCACAGCAGATGAGGGCCGCGCCAAAGGCGAAGCAGACCGCGGTTATGAAGGCCAGTCCCAGATAGAGGGTCCAATCGAAATCTGCAATGGGCAAGCGTAGTGGATTCATATTAAAACTGCTGAGTTTACGGGTTGTACCCTAGGAAATTTAAGTCAAATGAGGGGGTTTGAGCACTAAAGATTAACTTATTTTGAAGGCGCAAGAATAGGTATTTAAAATAAATTTTTTAATTTTATTTTATGCTAGTTTTATGCACCTTAATTTGCCATAATTAATTTTCTGGGAAAACGGAAATATTTGGAAATATTCCGCTTCAGCAACTGTCATCAGGAGGTTTCTTGCAACCTAATCTTCCTCTAAATACGACTATCAATCTCTTAAGAACTCGGAGTACATATCTAGCCACATATCCTCTTTCAAACTAGTAAGTAATTCCTAGCTCATCCGGGAAAGTATCCCTTCAAATATCCTTCACCTTCTACAAAACTGAATGGCAATAATGCCGGCCTGCCTGCAATTTCTGCCTTCGAACCAAGATGCTGCCACCATGAAAACCCCATTCCAATTGCCAATCTTTGTGTGTTTGGGCATTAAAAAAAAATGAGGAGAAACCAAGAATTTTCTGCGTAAATCCGACGCCACCCTCGGTGCTTTTCAGGATGCCTGCCAAGCGAAATCCACACATTCATGGACGTTGAGTCAACCCAAAAACTGAACTGAACTGAACTGAACCGAGGACCGAACCGAAACCGAACCGAACCGAACTTTTCCATAAGCAAACAGGGTCGGCAGTGGCATCCTCTGCATCATCCTCCTCCCCCACCTCCACCCATTGTCATCAATCCGGAGCAGCCATGCGTATCCGTATATCTGGCGCTCTGCTGAGCGGAGCGGAGCAGTGTATGTCTGTATTTAATGTTTTATGTTTGTATGCTCATCCCCAGTCCAGCTACGTCTATTTCGCATTATTATTCGCCGCCGGCCCCCCGTCGCCAGCAGCGTAGTCAGCACAGGCTCCCGCATCCCCATCCTCGAAAGAAATCTCCTCCTCACTCGTTGGACTCCCATTGTTGCACGCTGCCTGTTTCCGTTGCTGTGATTGTTGTCGTCATTGTTGCCGGGCGCTGACGGTGACTGGTTGTTGGCGAAAAAGGAATCGCTGCAGCGCAAGGAATTACTCTGTATATATTATGATTATTATACCGTATAGTACTTACTACTCCGCTCCAGAAGGGATTCGGAGACGGAGCTGGTTTCATTTTTGGAGGGGAAACACTGAGTGACTGACTGAGTGGGTGGACGCATTATACAATGTATGAAATGAGCAATTATATTCGCTGTAAATCAGCGGCAGCATCGGAAACAGCCGTAGCAGCATCCCCAACTGGGATACAACTCGGGGCTTTCGTTTTCCCTTTGCTTTTGTGCATTTTGCATGCTGATTTTTTTATATTTTTCTTTTGGAAAATCCCCTCCTGGAAGGGACATCAAAAGGGGTCTCGTCTCGTCTCGTCTCCTTGGCCTGACAAATACGCTTTTAATATCAGATGGTTGAGTGTACAGGCTGCTGACAATGGGCACATGATGAAGCCGCAGGTATCGGTGGCCCCAGGGAACTAGGATTGGATTGGCTTTGCCTTTTCCTATGGTGAAATCGTAATAGAATCGAAAATAAGCTTGCACACCGCACACTCCTTGTGTCACTCTTCGTAAACTTTTCAGCACGGCAATCAAATAAAAGACAAACCTGCCAAAATCTCCTCCTACTGTTCTGATCCTGAATCCTGATCCTTTCAATTACACACTGTGACAGCCATCTAATTGATCCCCATGGACCGCACGAAACTATGTTTGAGTTGGGTCAATCGCACACTCGGCACGGGCTCAGCTCCCCCGTTGAAAATCGAAGGGCAAACAGCAACAATGACACGGGAAAAGCTCTCAGATTTTGGGGTGGCAAAAGGGACGAACTTGGGGGGTGGATGGATGGATGCTGTTGGTCCTGGTGCTGCTGTCTTTGCCGCACGCCTAATTATCTGGCAAAGCACATAAACCCACAGAGCTGGGAACCCCCACTTAAATCTCAATTCCAAGTGCTGCTGCGATTGATTTGCGACCCTTCTTCCTTCGATTGGGCGTCGGAAGTTGAGAGTTTAGAGAACTGGGGGCCACCTCCTGGGGTGAACTGTCCCTGCCACACACTTTCTATACTCTACTCCCAGGGACTTATATATATATAAATAAGCCCGTGACCGTGCACAAACAAATGCACTTGGTTAATTTCCCATTGTGACAATCAGCGTTGAGTGCTCGGCTTTTGTGTGGCAAGGGTTCTGTGTCCTGGGCTCTGTGTCCTGGCTGCTGATTCCGTTTCTGGCCTGGCCTGTTATTGTTGTCTAACTGTCTACTTTGTTGCTTCTGCCCTGGCATTCATCCTTGTCACTGGCAATGGCATACTCACCATCCTTGCCAATCTGGCACTGTTCGCCGCGGCATTCGGCTGTCTGTATATCCTTTCCGGTGCACAATGATTTGCCATATCCTGCGATACTGTCGGAGGAGCTGCTGGATCCAGCAGCCGTCTCGCCGGGGCTTCCTCCACCGGAGGCAGCGGCAGCAGCGATGAGTGCGGCCATGCCCACGCCGGAGCCCAGCAGCAGTTCGCCGCTCTCGTCGCCATCGGGATTTGGTGTCTGGAGGCCCTGACTCAGGCACTTCCTGCGACGCACTTGAATGCACTCCGCGGAGCAGATGCTCCAGTCACTCCACGGCGACCAGCGGGCCACTGTAAGAGGGGAGAGGGGAGAGGGGAGAGAAGAAGGCAGTTTAGAAATCAAAAGTCATATTAACATGATTTAGCACACATTCCCGACAGCGGCACTCCCCGGGTCATATATCAACCTCAGAGTCAGAGTCAGAGCAGGGACGTCGTTATGTTGCCTGATCCCCTCCTGCAACCGCTTCAATTACGGCCTAATAGATGCTCCTCGGGGAGAAATCGAAAGTTTGTTCCCACCATAAAATTAGTGGCTCTTCTCTGGCCATTTTCCCCCCATTTTTAGAGATGTTCCTGCCCCTGCCAGGGAGTGACTGACGACGCCACTGTTGATTTTTGGGGTTTGTGTGCGGCGCGTGGGTGTGGGTCGGGTTGGGTTGGGTGAGGGAAAAGTGATTGTCATTTTAATGCTTTTCTATTTTCGCATTTTCTTTGCTATTTCAATTTCCCTGCTTTCCCTTTGCCCGCTGGAGTGAGGAAGAGCGGAAAGTCCGAAAGCTAAACAAAAAGCCCAAAATGTCCGTGGAACGCGATGCATGCCTATGGCAGCTGAAATATATGTTCGACAGGCAGACACTGAGCGAAAAGTAGTAGTAATATTTTATAATAATATTAATAATATTAAAAATAAATATATTAAAAAAAATCTATATTAGAACCTTGACAAAAAGGTTACTAAAAGAGGGATTTACAAAATTGTATCTCCAGTAACTAAATAGTTATTTAATAAATAGGAAATTATAATAATATAATTTTAAATAAAAAATTATTATCTAAATGACTTTATTTCCACTTTCCGCTTTTTCCCTCAGTGAACACACATACTGGTATAAATACATCGGCATTTGGCACTTCCTGTTTTGGAAACATAAAACCACCCCCAACAAAAAAGAAAGGGGCGCACAGAATTCCGGACTCGTCGCCAGCCATCATCACATTGCCTGGCATTTAGTTTTTCCCCCGCAACGCATCCTCATACCCATACCCTCACCCATGTCCGTGTGCCCATCCTGTCAATGGCCATCCCCAAGGATGGCGTATCCTTTTTGACCCCGCCAGACGACAACGCCGACGACGACTGTTGCATGAATCAGGGAGGAGTATAAGTCGTGGTAAGTGATTTTTAAGTTGCTGCGAGACACTCGCAGTCGCAGTGACGTCACCCCAGTAAAGTAAGTCACTCCAGTTAAAGTCAGTTAAAGTATATATATATAGTTTTTTTTTTCTGGGGAAGCCCTCTGAAGAACCCAAAACGAATGACGCCACGCTTGGTTGGATGCTGATGCCGCCGCCGGTTCGGTTTAACACGATTGTTTATTGGATTGTGAAGGCCCCAGTGGATGTTGGATGTGTTGTAACCCCAACTAAAAAATTTAACTGTCGTCGGCTCGTTAAGCATTCAAGTTTAACAGCTCAAACGGAACAGAAAAGAACGGTGGGTAGGGGAATACCCTTTGTCCCCTTTATTCCGCCCAAAATGAGGAGCCAGGATCTGCCTGGGAAAGCCTTTCCTCTTTGAGGGAAATGCACATTGTCAGGGCTTTCGGTTCAACTTACTGCGCTTACTCGACGAAATGTCAAATCCATCAGGACTGACGATTTGAGTGTCCTCTGTTGTTGGCAGGCGACAGCGTAATCACGGGCGTTGATGGGCGTGGCAGCAGCAGCAGTAGCAATACGGCGGCAGGACCATAAGGTTGACACGGTTCCATGGGGATGAAGAGTCGACAGGAAAGAAAAAAAACGAAAGCCAAGCGAAATTTAAAATTAATTTTATGACACACTTTTCATAGAAAAGAACGGTAGAATGGGCGAGTTTTCCCCCCCATTATCCGGAGTATTCTCCCGGCACCCTCGTCCCCATCCCACTCCCAATTTGCCCCGCTCGTCTGTCAACAATTGCTCATTGCCTGCGCCCGCTGTGCTGTGCGACTTGACGGGCTTCGGCCCCGGCTTCTGCTCTGGCCAAGTATCCTAGGGATCCCACTACAATACAATGCAATACAATAAATTTACATGAATAAAAGTGAAGAGTCTCAAACACATGCCGCCCGTGCGTCTGTCAAAAAGAGAGCGCCCCATAGCCACCACCGATTTTATCCTCATCCTCCGGGCCCATCTCGGCAGTATCTGTGCTGCTCCCCCTTTCCCCTTGAATATCCAGTGCCTTTGTCACCATTTAGTCGGTGGAGGGAGCCAGAGCTACCTCCTGCTCTTCTCCTGCTGGGACCCAATCTATCCATCTCTATATATGCATGTGGAGATATCTGTCGTCGGTCCAAGGCACCACCACCAACGGCAGCCGAATGCGTGTTTAAAATGAAATACTCGGCACTCACTCAAAAATGTATTATGCCATTGTTCGCGCCGGGCATGGTGACTATATCGAGGGGCTGCCTCCAGCTCTATATATATATAGAATATACTTCTCTACTTGATATTTTTCCACTCGTAAATAATAACACTGAGCCGAGGAGCTTAGCTCTACATAATATTGGGCTTTAATGGATTAGAAGCTTATGGAAAGAAATTCTTGTGATATTTCTTGTAGATTTCAAAATATAAACGAGACATTAGAGAGAGAAAAATGAATAAGGAAATATGGATTTGTTGTTTAAAAGACACTCTAAAATCATTCCATATTTCGAGTATGAAGTGAATTATTTTTAATAAATTTATAAATACATTTAACACTAAGATATGGTTTCAGAGATTGGTAAAAACTACATAGATGAGAATTTTATAGAATTTATAAGTAAATATAAATAAATATTCGAATAGTTCCTTTAAATTTAAGGCATTCAATATTAAAAAAACTTAATTAACTTAATTCTTTTAAAATTTAATATTCTGAAAATGAATTCTAAGAAATTGTTAGAGCTCTAAATATTTCTTGAAACTCTAAGAAATTCAATAACTTAAACAAGCAAAAGCCTCTTCATTGATTTTAAATTATTTATTGATGTATTCAGCCTAATAACATTAGCATTCTTTGGCATAAACCCCTTATAATTCCTATCATTTATGCATGTAGAGTCCTGGCCCATTTGGATTATGATAATCACCCAGGAATCCCAAGTGTATTTCCACTTCGTACTGACCCTAAAAGCTTATCTGTCCTGGGTTTTGTCTTTTCTTTTTTTATTGTAAAACCCCCTGAACTTTTGCTTGGTGCAGTGCTTTGTGTTTTTGGACTGTCCTTACCACGCAATACCACCCATGCTCACTCCCACTCCCATTCCCAGTCCCATCTCCTTCATGTCGTGGTGTGAAAAAGTACGCGTTGTTCACGACGCTCCAGGAGATGTATCGACAGAGCCAGCGGGGCGCGAGAGGACTTACTGGGCCATGTGCAGGTGGCGCCCAGCTGCAAATGCCATTTAAATTGACAATTTTGCTGCTGCTTTACAACCCGCCTTAAAGCATCTCCCCCATTTCCGGAATCCGGAACGAGGCATTCCCTGAACTCGAACCCGAGCCCGCATTTTGTGGGCGTGTTGGCCGCAATTCGCAGAGCCACCCACAATTTTGCGGGTGACCGCAACGCAGCTACATACCTGGACAGGCGGCGCAGTCGGCGGACTTCTGGATCTGGGGGCCCGGACACTGGGCACCGCCATTAAGCGGCATCGGATTGTTGCAGGTACGCGACCGCTTTCGTCCCTGGCTCGGCTTGCCCGCACACTTGCACTCGCGCCATGGACTCCAGGTGCTCCAGCCGCCGTTCACTGCGGAATGGGAATCAAAAATTGAACAATTAAGAGCATTGAAATATAATATAGACACGACTATGGGCTACTTGGTATTGAAGGCAATCTATATTGATTGGAAATCAATTGAAATTGGTGTCTAAAAGTGTGCTATAAAATTTTAGAACA
This sequence comes from Drosophila ogumai, assembly GCA_018904815.1. Taxonomy (NCBI): domain Eukaryota; kingdom Metazoa; phylum Arthropoda; class Insecta; order Diptera; family Drosophilidae; genus Drosophila; species Drosophila ogumai. The sequence goes on along the minus strand of JAEIIJ010011135.1, from coordinate 2,918 downwards.
CCTTAAGGTGTCCTTTAAAATGTTATTGCATACTTTAGAGAGTTACTTTAAGAGATTTCTGTTTTCTTAAGTAGAATTTTGAACTTTAAAAGGTTTTTCTTTTGGTTTTAAAAGAAACGTAAGATAATTGTATATATCTGCAGATGAAAGCTAAATCAAAATTGAATTTTACCAGAAAATTGGCTACTTTGTAGTAGGGATGAAGGAAGATGACAAGAATACAAAACAAACTTAATTAGTCTGTGATTTTATAACACTTATATGAGGCTATAATTAGGCATATATTTTTAGGCAAATACTTCCAAAAATGTCTTTGTTTTTTTAACATAATAACCAAAAAACGAATAAACCCTGTTCCTTACAAATACCGAGTGAAAACATGCTGGTTTTAAATTCATTTTTCCACATCTATAGCTGCTAGCTATATATACACATACATATATACTAACCATAAACGATGAGCACCGCGGAATCGGAGATGCGTCTGCCGGCTATATTCTCCGCACTGCAGCTGTAGTTGGCCATGTGCTGCAGTGCCACCTGGCGGAAGGTGAGTATGCCGCCCGTAACGCTGATCCCGGGCTCGCTTTCCGCGGTGATGACCGCGTTGTTCTTGTGCCAGGTGAGCTTCGGTTCGGGGAAGCCGCCGGGTGGCTCGCAGCGCAGTTCCGCCCGGCTGCCCAGCTCCAGGCGCAGCGAGGTGGGCGACTGGTTGAAGGACTTGCGAATATCTATAGTTGGTGGTGAAAAAAAGGACAGATGCGGATACCGATGTAGATTCCAGATACCGATAATAGGGGTAGGGCTAAGCGAGGGTCGCTCCTGTTGACAGGAAGCCACCCCCAGGACTAAGGTGTATTACATGTGTTAAGTGCAAGGGAAGTACACTTTAAAAGTGGTTAAGGGAAATTAATATACTTTAATTGTTATTAAATTGTTTTTTTAAAGTGTCATTCTTTTAATTAATACTTAATACTTTTTGTTTTAAGTTTCCAATCCCTTAGGAATTGAAATTATTAAAATTTTAATAAATTCAAAGCAATATTAGATGACTGAAAATTTTATATTTCTTGGAACAACCATGACTCTCTCAAAATTAAATTCATAATGTTTTCCTTTCCATTAAAATTAATTAAAGACTCCCCCAGCCTTGGCTTGCTTGAATTTATTTGAACGCCTGACCTTAATTCAACTATTTAATTGTGTATGTTGGCCATTAATAAAAACATTTCTGATTGAAAGAAACTCAATCAAATTGATCAATTTTACCAGGCAAAGCAAAAATGAATCAATAAGCTTTTTAATTTAATTTTTAAAATGTGTGTTATTAGCAAGGCAAGGCTTTTAAAGGCAATTAAATTAATTATTCCTTATTGCAGTTGCCTGATTTTTCAATTAAAAAGGCTTAAAGCCAAAGCCAAAAGTGAATTTATAAATATTTAGATTGAATATTTAATGAAAATATTTTTGGGAAATTAATTGACCATATTTTTCATGTCAGTGTACTCACAGGCTATGTGCACGGTGGCCGCCTGGCTCTTGACCACGCCACGCGACGACCAGGCGTGGCACTCGCACTTGAAGGGTCCATCCCCAAAGAACTCGTCCACCAGGTCTCGGTGTATGGTGGCGGTGACCTCCTCCATGTTGACGCCGGTATGGGGATCCACATGAGTCTCGTGCGTCGAGGGCGGGGGCTGTGAGCTGCCGCTGCACTTGAAGATCACCTGCAGGGAGTGCGAGGCCTTGCACTTGAGGATGGCCGGTCGGTTTTTGACCACAAAAACGCTCTCCGGCTCGCTGAGGAAAATGGGCAGCGTGTTGCTGGCCTCTCCAGGACTCAGTTTGCCGCTGTTGAACTCCTCCAGCAGGGTTCCTGAGCCTGCAGCCGTTGCCGCTGAGGAGGATGAGGACGAAGAGGAGGAGGATGGGGCGCCCACTGGAGGTCGTGCCGGATTCTCCTCTTCACTACTATTACTCAGCAGCTCCAAGTGATGCTTTTGCGGCGCCGATTCCTCGGTGACCAGAGAGTTGGCAAAGGGAGCCAGCGCTGTGAGTGGGTCAATTGCATCCTCCTCCAGGGAGGCGGACATGCTGCCATAGTCCAGCTGCGGCAGCTCTCCGGTGACCATAAGAGATAAGCAGATGACCTGGAGGCCAACTAGCAGGGTAATCACACTTCCGGCTCTATTAATCACCGCCATGCTGCGCCTTGAGGGGGTTCTCAGTGTGGCGAAGGAGGAGTGGGTGTGGGTGTCTCTTGCTCCTGCTCCTGCTCCTGCGTTTCCTGTGCAACTGCTGCACCTGCAATGTGACGTGGCGTTGTGGCGATGGCGAGCTAACTGAAGGCATTAGCATTAGCTGCACACTCGCTTTGTTGACGTGGTGAATACGATCTGGAAAGTCAGATAAGAAACTCGAGTTAGCTATAGAGTGAGGAGTAGTTGTGAGTGGCTACCTTTCTACGTCTTTGGCCTGGCAATTTGCGGACTTGGCAATAAAACGAGAACCCACAAAGCGGCCTGTCAAGCCACGAAAAGTGTCCATGGTTTGACTAAAGTGTTCATATCTCTGACGCACACTCATAGCATTAATAGCCTTAAGGTCTGCCACATATGCTTATCGACTTGAGACGATTTCTGTGTACTCTACCTGCTCCGAAATACAGGTGGTTTTAAGGGGAAACTCTAGGGGTTTTAAGGGAATTGAAGGAATTATGAGAAAAGTGAGAACTAAATGCGGAAAGGTTTTCTTAAAATGAGAATAAAGTGTTTCTCTGTTAGAAAAATTCCTCCATTAGTAGTATTAATTGATTAGATAAATCAAAGGGGATTACCTATACCTATACGATTAAAGAAACTAGAGCTGGGAAAAAATCGATTCTCAGCGAATCGATTTTTTTCGATTTTTTAGAAAAT
>JAEIIJ010011134.1:0-14115 GCA_018904815.1 Drosophila ogumai | reverse complement strand
AAAAAAAAAAAAAAAACTCAATTAATTTAATTATTAAGCTAAGACAGCAACGCCTTACGCGGTTGTTCTTGAATTTCGACTTGAGGTTCAAATACTTACGCCTTACTGTTAATTTGCATTTAGTTTCCACAGCGCAAATCGAGTTTGTCGCCGTACAAGTAAAGACTCCTTCATCTTCTGGAAAAACCTCATTGATGGTTAAGGTTGCGGTACCGTTTTTATATTTTAAATCCATAATGTCCGAAGATGAGATAGATCTTCCATTTTTAGACCAAGTTATTTGTGGCTCTGGATCGCCCTTAACCTGACAAGTTAATACCAATTGTTCGCCATCATGAATAGTAAGATCGTGGAGGACTTTAGTAAACTCTGGCTTGCACATCAATGAGTCATCCGGGGGAACTACGGAATAATATATGAAGGAAACCATACATTATATCAAAAGCCATACTTATTTTTTACCCTTGCTCTGTAATTTCTTTTCAGGCAGAAGTTTGCAAAACAGTAAAGGAGTAATTTCCGAGTATGTATATTTTTGATCAGCCTCAAAGCTGAGTCGATCTAGCCATGTTCAAATGTTCATTGGATAACGATTTTTTTTAATTACTTACGTATTAATTCTTTGGTTGCACTACGTGACCTTGATGGGCTACCAGGGGCCTGTAAGCTGTTCGAGGCGTACTTCTTTTTGTTAGAAATGCTATTTTGTGCCGCTAAAGATTCGTCTTTTTTGTTGGTCTGACGATTTTTTATAAATTAATTATAAAACAATTAAACGTTTTAATAATATTACTTGCCTTTGTTTCAGAAGTTGGGTTGTACTGCCGAGATGTTATTATGGGGGGCGGTGCAGGCTTTAATGGCTGCTCTATGTACTTCCGATCTGTGTAAAATATTAATATATTATTATATCTTATAAATTGTACTTGTTGTTTCGATTAAATATTAGTTTATGCAACAATATGCATGGTAGAAAAGGTTTACTATTTAATTTTTTTAAACATTAGTAAATCTCATAATTGCTTTATTTTTATATGTATTTAGAAACAAATAATTAAAATTATATTAAAACTCTTTACAAAGTATTGATCGTTCCAAAAGGAAAACTAACTGTCTTTTTGGGATTTGTTAAAATATCTAAATTATCCCCTTAAGAAATCTAAAATATTTAGACTTGAAAACGGCCTAATTTATGTTATTTTTTTGTATTTACTTAAACTCATCTATTATTTTTATTTTGTGTTCAGTTGATGTATTATAGGTGCATGCCAGGGACAACAAAATGTGTATAATTTTATTCAATTTTATTGTTTGTTAATTTATAATTTACCTCCTGAATACAGAAAATTGTGGGCAAGTTGGGCCTGCTCAGGCGTAACCCATTCTCCTGGGAAAAAGTTTAATTTTTTTATTTAGTACATAATAATATTTAAATGAAATTATAAAAATACCATAAAGGAGACTCGCTTATACGTAAGTAATATTTTTAATTATTTAATTCAATTTTTTTAATATAAAAAAAGATTATTTTATACATCATATTATATACAGAAATTGTACTACTTGTATAACCCAAGTAATTGTGCAATTGTGGACCACAATAGAGCTCATTTTCCTGCTAGATACCTATACAATTGATAATGTATTTCAAGCAGAATATTAAATAAAACCCCAGAATACAGTCTGATGTAAGAAGAAAATATTAAATATAACAAATTGGGATTTTCGTCCCTTTCAAAAGCTATATTATTTTACCTTCAACAATGACAACGCATTCGGTTTCATCCGTTCCATGGCGGTTTGTAGCCTTGCAACTGTACTTGCCGGAATCGGATGGCTTGCAATCAATGATTTCCATGGTGACGACACCATCTGAATGTGTCATGGCATACTCGTATTTGCTAAGCTCACGACCATCCTTGTACCACTTGACCGAGGGCACAGGTTTCCCACTAAGGCAACATAAAAGTTTACAGGTGTCGCGGGCCTGCATAACTCGCGGCCGCAATAGGAATGTAAAACTGGGGGCCGATTCGGATTCTTCTTGCCAGAATGTATATGGCAAAGGCTCTCGTCGACGAACTGGCGTTGATTCCGTACGGAGCTTGGGCAATTCCTTTGGCAATGGTTGAACGTTAAGGAAGACAACTTCTTCCCTCGAACCATAATGATTCTCTGCACGTATTATATATTCACCGCGATCGTCTAATTTGACACGATTGATGATGAAGTAATAATCATCTCCAGTATAGCGCTTCATGAACTTGACACTCTGTCGTAATTCAATATTATTGTGGGACCAGGTAACCGTCGGCGTGGCTATGGCAATGCATCGACAATAGAACTTGACGCTTTGTCCTTCATAACAGAATTGGGATGATGGTCGAATTACGAATCGTGGCGCTGCTTGTCTTCGGTCAATTACCGTATCATAAATCTTATATTTTTCCATTAGTAATTTACGCAGAGAAGAGTATTCGGACAGCCTTCCCATTGGCAATAAATATTTTTCGAAGTCTTCATATTTCTTTCGCAATTTTTCTCGATACGCCAAATAACGATCACGGTTAAGAGCTTGAGTGCTACCACTATGCTCTCCGGTTAACCAAGGATGCAATAGGCATTCATGTGCTGTCATACGCTTCTCCTTGTTACCCACCAAAAGCTTGCGGATAAAATCTTTGCCTTCTTCAGAAATATGCTTGAAAGATTGTTGATCAAATTCCCAATCGCAGGCCTTGACGTTCTTAAGAGTTTGCACATCATTATCACCGGCGAACGGTGACAGGCCGCTTAATCTATAAAAAAAAAAAAATTAATAGCTTATCTATAATAAAGTAAGAAAAACTTACAGAACATAAGCCAATACACCCGTTGCCCACATATCCGTATAGAATCCAACGGGCTCTCTGTTTACAATTTCCGGAGCAGCAAACTCCGCAGTTCCTGTGGTAATTTTTACCACTTCATTTGGATCAAGCCTAGTGGCCAAGCCAAAGTCAATAAGTTTGACATTCGTGCTCAATCTAGTTTGGCACATGATATTCTCGGGCTTAATGTCTAAATGTATAATGTTTTTCTCGTGCATATGACGAATTCCTTCGCATATTTGCCTCATGTAATTAATAACCTCAGCTTCCGTCATAACATAACCTTCGGTGGTAATACGTTCAAATAGTTCACCACCAGATAAGCTGCAGAAAGAAAATTGGCCATAATATATATAATTAAAAAAGAAATTGAATATAAAAAAACTTACAATTCCAATATAAGAACCATTTCATCATCATCCTCGAAGGCATCATGCAAGTTTATTAACTTTTGATGATGCAGCTGATTCATAACATCGATTTCCCTACGAATCAGATCCTTTTCAATGGCATGTGAGACTGGAATGAACTTGGCAGCAAATATATTTCCAGTACTACGCTCGCGACAGCGATGCACTACACCAAAAGCACCAGTTCCGATCTCCTCCAATATATCGTACTTATCGTAGACACTTTGCTGCGATATTTCAACTGGCTGCGGTACAAATTTCGAGTAGATGTCAAAGACATACGAATCGTAGTCCTTGATGGGTCCATCAGCTTTACCCCGCACCTTTTTGCCATTCGCATCGAGTTCGTATTTACGTTCGACCGGTTTCTTCTTAATTGATTGTTTCGTTTTAATTAGAGTGCTTGGTTCGGATGGGTCTGAACGTCCATAAACGTTGTCCGCATAGGTACGGAAATCGTATTCCTTACCGGACGTTAGACCACTGACGGCTATTGAGGTGAACCGTGTATTACCCACGCGTATCCATGAGGATAAGGGATGCTCACGGCGCTCTACATAATAATTTGTGATGTCGCTGCCACCATCCCAAACTGGGGCTTTCCAATTCAGAGACAACGAATCAGTGCCAATACTTTCGATAGTAAGGAAGCGTGGCGGATCGGGGCGATCGCTTATTTGCACATGGACTATCGCTGTATCTGAGCCAAGTTCATTTTCTGCTGTTATTCTATAAGGTCCCGAGTCCAATCGGGATCCATCACGAATTGTTAGAACTGCATGTCTCTCCTTTACCTCAACATGGTAATGTCCACCAGACTCAATATTCTCACCTTCCCTAACCCATAGTATGCGTGGCTTGGGATATCCAGTGAAAGGGATTTTGATTATAACATTTTCACCCTTGTCGAAGTAGGCAGTGTCCCTGAATCGAGGTGGAACGTTCAGTTTGGGCGAAGCTGTAGGGAAAGATTATTTCGTATTATTTATTATCTGCATATAAGAAATATTAAGACTACTTTTAACTTACTCATAATAGCTAAAGCAGCTCTTGTTGATTTCGCGCCCGCTTTGTTAACGGCACGACATACATACTCATCGGCATCTTCGCCAAATACGTCATTGATATTTAGGAAATAGTTTTCGCCTTCTGAGAAGATGTGATATCTTGCCCCAGTGGTTATCTCTCGTGCGCCCTTATACCAGGTAATAGTTGGTTTTGGAACACCCGTAATGGTGCAAGTGAATTGGGCATTATGGTTTTGAATGCAATTGGCATCTCGTAATGGTTTCACAATCAATGGAGAAGACGCAGCCTTTGGATCTATTATCTTGATTGCCTGCGAAGCGATTGAATGCTTCGATAGGCCTGCAACATTCTGAGCAAAGATACGAAACTCGTATTGTCGACCTTCGATCAAATTGGAGCAGTTTAGTTGAGGAGCAGCACAAATGGTAACGTTTACACGCTGCCATGTGTCACTGCCAACTTCACGTTTATCGATCCAATAGCCTTGAATGTGAGAACCGCCATCCGATTCTGGCTTACTCCATTCCAAATGCACAAAGTCACCCCCAATCTCAAGGATCTCGGGAACGCCTGGTGGCGAGGGTGGGTCAATTGGGGCCTTGGCTCGTATTGAATTCAAACCCTCAAGAGGAGGGCCCATTCCGTTCTCGTTAACGGCCATAACACGGAAAATATATTCCTGATTCTCGAGTAGACCTTGGACATTGAAGGAGGTATCTTTGCAAGTACTAGACACGGTTATCCAGTGTGGTGAGGAAACATCCTTACGTTCTACAACATAGTGAGTAACCTTAAGGCCACCATCATAGGATGGTGGACGCCAGGCCAGAGTACATGAATGCTTGTTAATGTGAGAGATTCCCATTGGTCCGATCGGTGCTGAAGGTAGACCCGTGATGTGCATATTAAATTGACCAATGGCACTACCCGAATCATTAGCAAACTCAATTTGATATTGACCTACATCGCTCTTGACAATATCACGTAGAAATATGGCCACGTAGTCATCAAAAACGGTAAGCTTGATGTGAGTGTCATCATTGCTTTCCGACTTTGCTACCACTTCATTGTTACGTTTTAATATCACAGTCAATGGCTGATCGCCAGAATAGTAGACTTTAACCTTGGCATTATCACCCTCGGGTAAGAAAAGCTCACTGGGGATTCGGTTAATGATTGGCGGAGATCCGATTTTGAGATAACCGGAGGTATGAACAAAACCAAGAGAATTGATCGCCTCGCATGTATAGTCACCATCGTCGCCAGCCTGCACATTTGAGATGTGCAATCGGAAGAGTCCGTCTTTGGAGTCGCAAGTAATACGTCCTCCGCACATTTGAATTTCTTTACCATTTCGAAGCCATCTTGCTGTTGGGAGTGGCTTACCCGACGCTTCACATTGTAAGGTGAAATCTTTGCCATATGGCGCAACACGATCATGAAGTCTTGTAATCCATTCCGGTTTCTCTCCCCCAATCACTTCACAAACCTTAATGGGCATTGTACATAAGCTTGGCTCCGATCTTCCCGCTGAATTAACAGCAAATATACGGAACTCATAGTCGCCCATTTCAATCAGGTTAATAACTGTAAATTCTGTATCTAAAACATTGTAATCGTTACACTTGACCCAAACGGCACCACCAATGTCCCTTCGCTCAATAATGTACCCAGTGATACGTGAGCCACCGTCTCTTAAGGGCTTCTCCCACTTCAAGTCGACATAATTTTTACCAACCTTGGTAACTTGCGGTGTTCCCGGTGATGATGGAACGCTAAATTTGCCTTTCAGCTTAAACCGCAAGGAGGGTGGGGAGGGCTTGCTTAATCCTGCAGCATTTTTCGCCTTTATTCTGAACTCGTATTCAGAGCCATTGGTTAAATTATATAATTGATATTTGGTATCTTTTATGAGATAGTCATAGGTATTCCACGATGAATCATTAACTATATCACGATATTCAATTTGATAACCTTGAATACGGGAGCCACCATCGCCGGCGGGGCGTGTCCATATAAGGGTAACGTTCCCAGAGTCCCAATCAATTACCTTTGGTTGGCCCGGTTCATCTGGGACTGTAAATTGATGTTTTGCAATAATGGGTTCGGGAATATCAAGTGGATCGGATAAACCATATTGATTCTCGGCTCTAACGCGGAAATGATACTTATGTTGTGCCTCCAAGCCCATGACATCGTAATGGGTGTTTCGAACGAAGCTACTAACCTTTACCCATGTACCACTGGCATCGAGTTTTTCGACAACATAGTTGGTAATTGGTGAACCGCCATCATCTAACGGAGTCTTCCAAGCCAGTGTGCATGTGTCCGGTGTTATATCATATGCATTTAATGGTCCCTGCGGTGGTCCCGGTCTATCCACAACGGTCACATGGCATGAGGCTGTGTCGGAACCCTTACTATTGGTCAGTGTAATGGTGTACGAACCTGTTTCGCTTCTCATCGCAGATGTATTATAATAAACCGAGGCATAATCGTCCGTAACAAATTTGATGCGTTTATCGGGTACAACATCAATGCCATTCAACTGCCATGACGGGGTTGGTCTTGGGTTAGCGTGATATGGTACTGTTATGTGAAATTCTTCACCGGCTATTACCGTCATGTCACGTATCGATAAATCAGATGTTATCTTTGGTGCATGAGGTGGTCGGCGGCAGAAGATTAGATCACTGGCTGCACTATAACCAGATTGACCAGCCGTATTAATGGCCGCTACTCTGAATTCATATTCAGCATTTTCTATTAGATTTGGTATCTTACAGGTCAATTCGGGGCACAGCAAATGGACTGCCTTTGTCCATTTATCCTCGCCCAACAGACGTTTTTCGATGATATAGCCCATAATGGGAGAACCACCATCATGTTTCGGCTTTGACCATGCTATTGTTATGCTGTCTTCCGTTGAGTCAATGCCCCGGGGTATTCCAGGTACATTGGGTATATCAAATGGATGTCGCGCTCGAATAGGCTCTGTTGTATTGGCCGGATCAGACTGTCCATATTTATTTTCGGCTATAACACGGAAATCGTACTCCTTGTTAATACCAAGGTTACGCACTCGTACAAATGGTACTGTACAGAAGCTACTGACTTTGGTCCATGTGGAGGAACGAGCTTCCTTCTTCTCAATTATATAATTCTGTATGGGAGAGCCGCCATCGTCCTTCGGTGGATTCCAATATAGTGTTAAAGAATCTCCCGCAAATTCGTCTGCTCGCAGGTTTGTTGGCGGAGATGGTCTATCCAAAATCTTAACATTAATAGTCGCAGTATCAAATCCAGATGGATTCTTTAACTGTAGACGGTATTGACCGGAATCCGAACGTTTCGAGTTTTTGACCACAAACGAAGCTGCGTCATCTGTCAAATGCTGATGGACACGCGTATCAACATCATCTAGGACACTGTCATTGGAATACCAAAAGGCATTTGGCTTGGGAAAAGCCACATATGGAACATGGATACTAAAATCATCACCAGCTCGGCATATAATATCACGTACATTACCCAAATCCATGCAAGGTTTATTGGGTTGCTCCTCAATAGTCACGGGCTGTGAGGGCTTTGATGGCTGTGAACGGCCAACATCATTTTCGGCAATAACACGGAATGAGTATTCCTCACACTCCTTTAGATTTGGTACCGTATAAACCGTCGAGCAAATTGGAGTATCAATAACTGGCTTCCAATCCTTGTCATTTTTAGCCCGCATTTCGAGGTGATAGGCCTTAATTCGAGATTTTCCATCGTTGCGCGGTGGTCGCCATGATAACGTAACACTATCCTTAAATATGCGATCGGGCTTAGGGGGTTCAGGTGGATCAGGACAATATCGCTGTAGTTCTGCCGTGACTGTATCCGATGGTTTTGATGGTTGACCAGGGCCAGCTTCGTTTAAAGCTATTACCCGAAACTCATACCGAGCTCCTTCCCGTAAATCTGGAACGGTATAGCTAGTATTTGGTGTTGCATAATTATTGCACTTAATCCATTCGCCACCGCGTTCACGTCTCTCCACAATGTAACCGGATATGGGCTTGCCGCCACAATAGTCAGGTGGATGCCATTCTAAGCTAACGGAGCTTGGTGAATAGGCAGCAATAGTTGGCTGGGATGGAGGACCGGGTGGATCGAAGGGTGATTTCGCAAAAACAGGTTTGCCTTCGAGAGCATCGGAAGTACCATAAATATTTTCCGCTCGCACACGGAACACATATTTTTTGCCTTCGGTTAGGCCCTTGACCGTGTAGTTTGTCTTAGGACAATAAGCGGGCACGGGCTTCCAGTCGTTCACTCCAAATTCAGAGAATTCAATTATATAACCAGTTATTTCACTGCCACCATCATCTTTAGATGGATTCCATTGCAATGAAATGTGATCGGGCGCTGTTTCCGTATAGCTCAACGGTCCTTCCGGTATCGATGGCTTGTCAACAACCACAATTTCAATGTTCGCAGAGTCCTTGCCGAATTCATTACTAGCGGAGATTGTATAGGATCCAGCATCTTTCCTATTTGTGTCTTCAATACGGAAAATGGTCCTTTCAGAGTTAGTGTCATAGGAAACACGCTTGTTTTCTGCGACCTTTATATCACCGCGCTTCCACTCAATAGTTGGTGTAGGAGCCCCAGAAATTGGTATAGTGATGTTAACAGGTTCACCGGCACGCACCTTAACACGTCGTCCCACCAAGCCATCCAAATATAGTCTTGGTTTTTCGCGCAGTGGTCGAGCGTCAAAAGTTGATGAAGGCTCTGAAGCCTTACTATTGCCAGCAGCATTAACCGCCGATATTCTATATTGATATTGATGGTTCGGTGATACTCGATCGTCTTGATACTCTGTTGTGGGGACTGGCTGTCCATTTATTTTGATCCATCGTCCAGTGCCCATATCACGACGTTCGATGTCATAACCAACAATTGGTGATCCGCCATTACTTATAGGCTGTTTCCACTTGATCGATATCTGATCCTTGTCACTATCCGTTAGCTCGGGTTTGCCTGGAGTTCCTGGTACTGTATATTGGTTTTTGGCAATTACCGGTTGATCTGAAGTTAGTGGATCAGAGCGTCCTTGTAGATTTTCAGCCATTACCCTAAACTCATATTTGGTTCCTTCTAAAAGTCTAGGTACTACAGCATGATTGTATTTTGCATTAACATAATTAACAGCTGGAACCCAACCGCCGCCATGGGTTAGATCACGTTTTTCTATAACATATGCTGAAATCTCAGAGCCACCATTATCCTTTGGTGGCTTCCAAGATATAGTTACCGAATTCGCTGTGATTTCCTCATATTCCATTGGACCATCGGGGGGGCCGGGACGATCGAGTATTATAAGTTCGAAGCTGCCTTCATCGATGCCCGAATCATTACGTAAAAGTAAGTGATATATTCCTGAATCGGAACGTTGGCAGTTAACAATGTGGACTACAGTATGATGACCAATCGAGGTAATGGTTGATCTTTCATTTGATTTTAATGGATCATTATTACGCGTCCATATCGCTTCTGGTGCAGGTTCACCAATAAAATCAATATCAGTGTGGAAGATGAGACCGCACTTGATACGTATCTCATGTAGGGGTGTTATTATCTTTGGTGGCAAATAGCGTGCCTTAACCATTATCATATCGGATGGTTCCGATGGCTCTGATTGTCCCGCTTGATTCACTGCAATCACTCTAAATTCATACTCCTGTCCTTCGGTCAGTTCTGGCACTGTCGCCGAATTCTTATTTGATGGGACATGTAGCACGTTAATCCAATATGGATTACCCTTTTCCTTTTTCTGTACAATATACTCGGTTAGTGGGGCTCCACCGTCACTCTTAGGTACAGCCCATTGTAGGTCAACATGATCGCAGCCCCAGTCTGTTATATTGGGTTTACCGGGAGCATCCGGTTCATCAAACTCGTTCTTAGCAATTATACTCTTAGTTGCCTCTAAAGCATCAGATTCCCCAATGGCATTAACAGCCTTGACACGGAACAAGTATTCTTTGCGATGAACAAGCCTTGTGACATCGTGTATAGGATGTGTGCTCATGCCAGCATCTGACCAAGTTCCTCGCGACATGTCCATTTTTTCAATTATATAATGCAAAATGGGTGAGCCACCATCATCTTCAGGGATACTCCAAGCCAAATGGCAGCCATCTCTGGAAATCTTAGTAATATCTAAAGGTCCCTTCGGGGCTGATGGTCGATCCAAAACGGTGGCATGCGCCGATGCATCGAATGAGCCATGCTCGTTTTTTAGGATTAGGGTATATCGACCTTCGTCACTACGCAATGCCGATGGTATTTCGAAGTTTAATTCGTTTTGGAATAACGTAGACTCACCTCGGGAATTTAAGCCAATTTCTTTGCCATTATATAACCATTTAATGGTTGGCTTTGGTGATGCCTCAATTGGTAAACTCCAACCCAATCGCTTGCCAGCGTGAACGGTAATATCGTTCAACAGGGATTTGTCAAAGAATGGTGCCAAGAATCGTGGCTTGCAAATAACCGTGCTTGATGGATCAGATGGATCACTGGGTCCACCTCGGTTAACGGCTATTACACGGAATTCGTATTCACCACCGTCTGTTAATTCAGAAATGTGAGCTTTGCACTCATCACTGGGAACGATAGCAGCTCGTTCCCATTGACCAAACTTGGGCCGCTTCTCAACAATATAGGATGTGATGGGTGCTCCACCGTCTTTCTTTGGTGCGGCCCACTCCAAATCGACAAAGTCTTTGCCCCAATCAACGGCCTGTGGTTGACCGGGCTTATCCGGATGCGAATATGGATCTTTGGCAGTTATCGGTTGTGAGGTAGTCAGAGGCTGGGATTGTCCCTGTTTGTTTACAGCTCGAACTCTAAAGCTATAATCATGATTTTCGATTAGATTATCGGCACGTATTTCAGTGTCAGCACTTTCACCAACTGGAATCCATCTCATGTTTTCATTATCCATTTTTTCCACAACGTAATGTAAGATCTCAGAGCCACCATCATCTTTGGGTGGTCGCCAGCGGAGGGTTATTGAGTTTTTCGTAACATCGCCATTGCGTAAAGGTCCTTCTGGCGTACTTGGTACATCTAAAATGATAACCTTAACGGTGTGTTTATCGATACCATTAATGTTACGAGCCACTAGGGTGTAAGCCCCCGTATCCGAACGTTTAGCATCTAATATACGTAACTTGGTTCGATCATCAAGTTGAGTAATTTTTACACGATCAGTGTTAATCACCATATTATCCTCGTGAGTCCACTCTTTTGATGGAATCGGTTCACCCGTTACTGGGACATCAAATTCAAAGACATTACCTGCCCTAATTTTTATATCCAGCATAAAGTTGCGATCAATCTTGGGAGCCATATTTTTAGGTCTAGCTACGTGTGGTTCTGTGGGGTCACTTGGTATACCTGGACCCGCTTTGTTCAATGCCCGAACACGGAATTCGTATTTAACACCTTCGATGAGATCGGGAACATGACCAGTAGTGGTGTCACCACTTATCTCAGCACACTTTTCCCAATCTGGTGAATACTTGTCGCGCTTTTCAATGATGTAACCTATGATGGGTGAGCCTCCATCACTTTCTGGTCTAGCCCAATCCAAATCAACAAAATCTTTGTCGAAATCTTTGATGACCGGCGTGCCGGGCTTTGTGGGTTCATCATACGGATTTTTAGCCACAATCGCTTGGCTTGTTGTCAGGGGCTCTGAGATTCCTTGACGATTCTTGGCACGAACTCTAAATTTATATTTATGTCCGGGTGTTAGACCCTTTAATTGAAGAGTGGTTGTTGGGCCATCTGTCTCACCAGCTGGGACCCAGCGACCCGTTGCCTCATCTAGTTTTTCAATAATATAATTTTCAATGGGTTGACCACCATCATCATCGGGCGGATTCCAATGTAAATTGCAGCCATCGGAATTTATATTATCAATCCTAAGTGGTCCATTCGGGGGCGAGGGTTTGTCAATGACTGTTACCTTTACATCAGCATTGTCTTCACCATTGGCATTTTCTGCATGAATGGTGTATAAGCCGGAATCGGCCCTTGTTGCAGAAGTCACCTTTAGTTTTGTGTTGTACTCCATATTAGTTACCTTAACGTTATCCCTTGAGGTTACTTCTTTTTTCTTGAGGAACCACTTGGTTATCGGCGCAGGCTCACCAGATACTTTGCAATCAAATACAAATCCTTGCCCAGCTTTAATTCGTACTTCAATTAAGTTGGAACGATCTATAATTGGCGGCTTGTTACGCGACTTGGCATTAATCGGGGGTGTGGCGTCTGATGGTTCTCCTGGTCCAGCTGCATTGATGGCAGACACACGGAACTCATAGGCTTGTCCCTCGATTAAGTCAGGAACAGTGGCCTTGCATTGATCTGCGGGAACCTCAAGGGTCTTCTCCCATTTACCAAACTTATCCTTCTTTTCAACCAGATAACCAGTTATGGGGGAACCACCATCAGTTAACGGTGCTGTCCAGGCCAAGTTGATGTGATCTTTATCCCAACTGACGGCTTTAAGATTTTCTGGCTTGCCCGGCTCATCAAAGGGATTCTTGGCTATAATTGTCTCGTCCCCAATTAAGGGCTGAGACTCGCCTTCTGCATTTACAGCTGAAACACGAAACTTGTATTCATTGCCGAGAGTTAAACCAGTTACGTTCACTTGCGGTTCATTGGAACGACAGCAGGGAATCCAACATTCTGTTTCTGGATCCAACTTGTCCACTTGGAAGTATTCAATAGGAGTACCACCATCATCGTTGGGTCGTTTCCATTTCAAGTGACATCCGTTCTTATGAACATCTGATATTTGAAGTGGCCCGTTGGGTGGTGATGGCTTATCAGTAATGACAACATTGATAAGGACGCTATCTTTACCCGAACTATTTGTGGCAGTGACCAGATACTCGCCAGAATCACTCCTTTGCGTTGGTCTTATTACCAATTTGGTATAATAATCTGGACTTTCAATTGTCACATTTTTACCAGATGACAGGGGGTAGTTCGAGAATTTCCACTCGACTTTAGGTGCGGGTTCGCCTGTAATATTTGCATCTAATTTAAGAGCGGTTCCGGAAGATATGGTTATATCACGAAGATTTCTTCGATCGATTTTCGGAGCAAGATAACGTGGCTTGGCTATAAAGTTTTTGCTTGGAGCGGAAGGCTCCGATTGGCCACCTTTATTTAAGGCAATTACCCGGAATTGGTATTCATTGCCTTCAATTAAACCTTGTACAGTAGCTATAGGAGCTGGCGAATCGGTTTCTAAGGCCTTCTCCCACAATGGGCTGTACTTATCTTTAACTTCAATAATATAACCAGTTATTGGTGATCCACCATCACTGGCTGGCTCTGTCCAAGCCAGATCTATCTTATTAGCTGTCCAGTCGGTGGGTTCTGGTTGTCCAGGCTGTGTTGGAGCAGCTAAACAAGGAATTTTAGTTAAAATCATAGTTTAAGTAACATCCTTCAAGAAATTTTAAAAACTTACTAAATGGATCCTTGGCAACAATTGTTCCCAAAGTTTCAAGTGGTTCCGATTCGCCCTCCTTGTTTATTGCCTTGACGCGGAACTTGTACTCATGTCCTGGTACTAAACCATCAACATTGAACTCTGGTATGTCACTTTTGCCCACAGGAAGCCAAATACCGGTATCTGGATCGAATTTCTCAACCAAATAGCCTTCTATGGGTTCACCACCGTCATCCCTTGGCTTCTTCCATTTCAGTTTACAACCATCTTTGTGGAT
>JAEIIJ010011131.1:0-16555 GCA_018904815.1 Drosophila ogumai | reverse complement strand
TTTTAAGTACAGTTTCGTTGTATCGCTATTTTCCCATCACTAACAAACCTCTTTAGGCAGGCCTATCGACTTCGCGGCGATAATTAATCAATAGTTAATCAAGGTTAATTGAATAAAACCGAAGCAGCTAGCAATCGAGCAGTTAGAGATTAAGGAAGAAACCCATAAGTCCAAGTTTAGTGTGTGTGTGTGGTGCGTGTTAATGCTTATGGGAAGTGCTCGGCATGCAAAAGGATAAAACCAGGCTTAACATATCGATAGCTAAATTAAATCGAACGATAGGCAACGATGGTGTGTGTGTGTGTGTGTGATTGTTGTGTATCGATGAATTCAAAATGAAAACGCAAGGCGAGAGATAGAAAGAGAACAAGGAATAAGAATGGAAAATGCAAATATATACTTTTTCTAGCTACAAAATTATTGTCAGATCAGAATTGCTTGCTCTTGCCACAAGTCGAATGTATATATAATATATAGAGAACGTATATAAGTAGAAAGAGAAAACGGAATGGAGAG
The DNA here is from genome assembly GCA_018904815.1 of Drosophila ogumai. Classification (NCBI taxonomy): domain Eukaryota; kingdom Metazoa; phylum Arthropoda; class Insecta; order Diptera; family Drosophilidae; genus Drosophila; species Drosophila ogumai. The sequence goes on along the minus strand of JAEIIJ010011131.1, from coordinate 16,039 downwards.
AGAGAGTATAAAGTAAACTAAACTGAACTGATATTATCGGTGACCTGGCCTAGGACCGACTTACACTATCGCTGGCGGAGCTAGAGGCTGTAGCCGAGGCTGTGGCTGTGGCTGTGACTATACTTGTGGCTGTGGAGACGGAAGACGTGGCTGGTGTGGTGGTGGTGGCATTATTGGGTGTCGCTGCTGCTACTGCTGCTGCTGTTGGTGTTGTTCCCAGCCCAGCTGCATCGCTGTTTACCTGGCTGGCACTCTCGGCGCTGGCTACCTGTCGGCTGGCTCCTGCTCCTGTCTCCACCATGCCCATTCCCATTGGCGTACTAACACTATTCATGGTGGCTGTGGTTCGGTAGGCGGCTCTGGTCAGGGAACTACTATATCCCGCCGCTGCCGCCACTCGTATGTTGTCCAGGTCGCTGCTGTAGCGCTGTTGCAGATTCCCGCTGCTCCCGCCAGCGGTATGCTGTTGCTGCTGCTGCTGCTGGTACGTTGTGTGATTGCTTCGTACTCCAGTGACAGCAACCGTTCCCACGGCTCCTGCCACAACTGTGCCACTCCCCGTGACCGACACTGTCGCCGTCGTGGTTGTGGGTCTCTTCTGGGTACTAAGATTGTTGAACTTCTCAATGGAGGCCTTGATGCTCAGCGAATCGATGCCATAACGCCGGGCATTGCCGCCGGCAGCTGACCGGCTCTCTGTGGTGACAGTAATCTCGCCTCCGCCTCCGCCTCCATTGGTTTGGCGATGATAGCCACTGCTGAACTTCTCATAGCTGGCCGCAAAATTCGAGTGAGCGGAGGCTATAATGGTGGACTTGGGTCGGGCATAGCGATGGCTGCTGTCAGATTGCTTTTGATCCTGCTGCTGCTGCTGCTGCTGTTGGTTGCGATGTCTTAGCTGCAGCGGTGGAGTTATAGGCTTGAAGTAGCAAATGGTGGCCTTGGCGGCTGCTGTCCCAGCTCCACCTCCTCCTCCTCCGTTGGCTGTTGGCTCATCGCTGTCTATGTAGGTAATGTCATCGTGTTGCTGCTGTCGTTGCATCATGTTGTTGTTGCCGCTTGTGGCGGTGGTGCTGCTGCTGCCGCTGCTTCCGTTGTTATTATTATTGGTGTGATGATGTCCATTCATCATCGCTGCTGCAGCTGCGGCGGCCGTGTTGTTGTTGGTGCCGATCGGCTTTAGCTTGCCATAGACCTTCGATGAGGTACCAGAGCGGGCACTACTATACTTGTGGAGCAACCCGTTTGTGTTGGCCTGGTGGCCAGCAGTGATCCTGGAAGTGCTGTGGCTCGTGGTGCTGGTGCTGGTCTGTTGATTGCCATTGAACATGGGCCCACGTCGCATATCACTCAGCGGGTTAGCCGCCCTTCTGCCGTTGCCGCTGCTGCTGTTGCTGCTACTATTGTTGCTATTCGAGTTGTTATTATTGTTTCTGGTATCTTCACCGGCGCGTATGCGATTGCCCTTCACCTTGCTGCTTGCCGTCGTCGTCGTCGTGGTCACCTGGGCATGGGCCAACTCGCATTCGGCCTTGAGAAACGTGGGATCCTTGTAGCTGGATACCAGGAAGTAACGCTGATTGGCCGCCCGCACCGGATTACTGGTGGTTGTGGTGGTGGTGGTGCTGGCAGTGGCAGTGGCCAGTGTCGAGCGGACCTGTGTGGCTGGAGTTACTCCTCCGTTGCCGTATTTAACAGCCGCCAGGGCGGCGTGCGTCTTGCCCACAACCACCGAGGGTTTACTGGTCGCCGCTGCCGATGCTGCTGCTCCTGCTCCTCCTCCACCTGCTACTTGCCTGGCCTGGTTCTTTGAACGTTGATTCTGGCTGGTGGTTCCCCTGCCCGATGTGGCTGCTCCTACTGCTCCTCTGGTACCTGTTGATGCTGCCGCTGTGGCCTCTGCTGCTGCTGCTGCTGCTGAGGATGATACTGATCCGGCTACCGTTGATGGCTGCAATTTGGATGGCTGTGGAATCTTTTGGAATCCTCTGTTCTTCTTAATGTCTAACATCATTCGACGGGCGTTCGCTCGTTTCTCGTTACTCGTTCCTCGCCTTGCTCCTTCCTTGCACCTGCCGTTTTTACTCTATATTTTCTGTTGCTTTTTGGGACGGGGGACGAGATGTTGTGTTGTGTTTTTGTTGTTTAATAGATGCCGCTCGCCGCTCGACGCCTGCCACGTTCAAACGTCAGTCGTCAGACGACGACGATGATGCCACAAGCTACTTGCCGTATCTGCTTTTTGCTTTTTGCTGTTTCTGCTTATGCTTTTTGCTGTTTCTGACTAACAAAAGCCTTCCTATTTACCACACACTAAAGCAATTATGGTTTTTTCGGGATGATTTCTGTCTGATTTTTATTTTTTGGGGAATGTTTTTAGGAGGAATAGAGTTAGTCTGGCCTTATTATTTAGTTAGTTCGAGTGGCGTTTAGTTGGACTTTGGACTTGGCTTTGGTTTGGGCTTGACGCGTTTTTTGCTTTGCTTTTGCGCTTAGCGATTTCTGTTAACGTTTTCGTTTGGTTAAAGTTAGAACAGGGCGCAATCTCTGCAAGAGTTTAGCTAAAAATACATAAAAATGTTGAAAGTTGATTAAATGATCGGCTTTTCGGGGGGCTTTTCTTTAGGATGACAATGCTTGTGGATAGAACAGAATAAGGGTTAGGGGGTTGGGGGGTTTTTTTAGGAGCTTTCTGGGTCTGGCTTGGCACACACACATACACACACATAGAATATAACTGAAACTCAGGAGGTCAGTGGTCCTTGTCTTGGCATGCAATTAGTTTTGGTTTTGGTTTCGCTTCGCTTGGCTCGTTCCTTTTGCTGTTACCTTGCTGTCGGAGGATGAGGCTGATGATAGCTTAAAAGTGGCCGTGGTGCTCACATCTCCATTGTCCACCTCCGCCTGGGCCTCACCGCCATTGCCGCTGCTGGGAGCTGGTACTCCCGCATCGTCGGTGGTGTCCTGGTTTCTCAGATTGCTGCCACTGCGGCTCTCATAGATGGCATTCCGCTTGGGCGAAGTGGAGAGCAGGGACAGGCCATTCAGCTTTGCCTCCAGCCCACCGCCATTGGTCTCTCCTCTCTCCCGTAGCGATTTGTGACCATTGGTTGAGGGTGGCGCCGGAGGCGGCGGCGGTGGAGGCGGTGGTGTAGGTGTAGGTGTTGTTGTAGCTGTAGCTGCTGCTGTTGTTGCCTTGGGTGTGACATCCTCCGCCTGACTGCGACGCGTCCGACTGCTGCGCAGTGTAAAAGTGGCCGTGGGCACATCCCCACTGCTGTTGCTATTGTTTATCGAATACCTGCTGCCGCTACTGCTCCGAGAAGTCGTCCCTGTGCCCGTGCCCGTTCCCGTTCCGAGTCTTCCAGAGCTGGTGGTCGTGACCTCACCACCGCCCACATCACTGCTGTTGCTGTAGAGGCGACTATACCGGCTGCTGCGCGGCCGCTCCAGCGTCACCGTCTCAGTGGGTGTGGCAGTGCCGCCGCCCCCACTTCCATTCTCCAGCTCCGGCTCAGCATGCCCTGACCTGGAACGTGACAGTTCACAGTTGGGTTTATAGTTGGCCGGACTGTACTTTTCGTAGATATCCAGTCCGGAGGTGGCCACCAGGCGGGCCAGCGATGGGGATGAGGATGAACTGGACAACCGGCTGCCAGATGATGATGATGATAGCTTGCCGCCGCCATGGCCATTGGTCTCCGTGTGGTTACTGGAGGAGCTACTTCCTCCAGTGCCACCGCTTATCGGTGGCTTCTTGGCAATGGAGGAGGCGGATTCCGCTACACTTCGCCGGCTGACATAGTCATCCCTCTTGGCCGCCGATCCGCTCAAGCTATCGCCATTCGAGGTGATCTTCGATGATGTTTTGCGCGGCAACTTTTTTTTTCGATCGTTTGGGGTTTTGATTTTGTTTTTTTTCGGTGTTTGTTTTATATATTTTGTTTTTATATATATATTTTTGGTGTTTTTTTTTGCGAAACATTTACAGGTGACAAATGAGCGGAAACATTTGTGGTGAAGAAGAGGTAACGGTAACGATAAACGGCAACGGGTTTCAACATGTTTCGTGTTCACGTTTCAAATGTTTCAAAAAATATCGATAAATAACAAAAACAAAATATGTAAAGAAAAGAAACATCAATGATGAGAGAGTTTAATGACTGGATATTTGTACACAAATAATGAACAGTAAATGATAAATGTATATATAAATAAGTTGAATAATGGCAAGAGGAAGGGTCCACATTAATTGGAGGATAATCGAGAAGGAAATGACCTATTCAGGACCTAACAAGCTTTGGTTTACGGTTTAAATGTTATTGAATAAGAAACCAGAATAAAAAAATTAACTTAACTGCAAGTAAAACACATTTTCAAATATAAATTATCCTTTTAAATATTAAATCTATAGTTGCTCTTCAAATTAAAATGTACCCCTGGGGTACTTTAACATTTAAACTTAACCAGAAGTTAAACTGACCATTAAAATCACACTCTCGGCGATTATTATTTAATTTTTATAAACATATAATATAGATCAAATCTGTAGTCAAAACTATTCTTAAGTTGTTTTAATTGATTAATTTAGCAAATAAAAAATGTTAGCCGAAGGTTAAACTACCGGTTACCGGTTTTACCTAAAACATTTGTATAAACTATAGATTTGTGTCCCTTTTTAAGGTAGTTGCCAATTAAGATGGCCAATTCAGCAAACGAAAATATTTAACCCGAAGTTTAACTACAAGTTTTGATCACAAACCTCAGCTTCTTGTAAATAAATTTCCAATTCTACACCAAAAGGACACTTTCCTGACTCGATTAAAACACTACAAACCAAATTATGCTGCTTAATCTTGTTTTAATTTACACGTTAACCGCAATTACAATATAAAAATGAATTTCAAAAACGACCTCGATTTCAATGCGCCTAGTCTGTGGTAAATGGTGCGTCTGAAAATAGTAATTAGCGCGAAATGTGTCGCCTACAGAGCTTTCCGCAAGTACGATTGTCTGTCTGTGTCAACCAAAAAGTGAGAAAAATATAAGGAAAAATCGGACCCACCTACATAAGGTGGATGTTAATGCCAGATGTTAACCGAAAGTTATGACGAAAAAGATAAATACAAAAAAAAAAGGAAAGAGAGTGTGAAATGTCAAGGGGACGCACCCACTGATTGTTTCGATTGCTTTTTTTTCTGCCTCGAAAATAAATAAATAAACTTCACATGTGGTGTTCTCTTAGGCACACACACACATACACACCCGCCAAAGTCAGACAGGGACACAGCTATGGCATTAACCTTATTGCGAATTTCTCGCGGGGAAGGCGGCGGCGGCGGAAAAGGGTAAGAGAATGACACAATTGTTGGTGTTGTTGGAGGTGTGCTGGCCTTTTGTTGCTCAAATCGTGAATTCCCGTTGCTTCAGTCGCTTCTAGTTGTAGTTGCTGCTTTGTTGTTGGATCTGTGCCAACAAGTGGTTCGCGGTTCGGTTCAGTTCAGCTCAATATTCACACACACACAATCCACACACACGCATTCCATTCCTGGGCCTCTGACTATGCCTGTGACTGTGCCTGGGCAATGACGCACCCGGCTGTTTGTGTACAAACTAAATGGTTCGTCACAGGAATCGCTATCAGGAGGGAAACCCTTTATTACTGTTTTGTGATATGTTTTTTTACCGCTAAACTGTGTAAAAAAAAACCATTGTTTTTAACGCAAAACAATAAAGAAATAGAAAATAATATTTTTAGCGCGTCAAATGTCCTATTCAGCGCGTAAAATATACTATTCAGCTGGTAAAATGTTACATTCAGCGCCCAAAATTCAGCGCATAATAATTATACTTAATATAAATCAATAAAGAAACATATAATAATATTTTCAACGTGACAAATGTCCTTATCAGCGCGTAAAATATACTATTCAGCTGGTAAAATGTTACATTCAGCGCGCAAAATATTCTATTCAGTCCGTCAAATATCCTATTCAGCGCGTAAAATATTATACCTAATATAAATCAATAAGGAAACATAAAATAATATATTCGACATGTAAAATATACTATTCAGCAGGTAAAGTTATACATTCAGCGCATAAAATATTATATTGAGCGCATAAAAAATTATACTTTGCGTATAAAATATTCCATTAGGCTCGTAAAATATTTTAACAAATTTCTCCCAAGAAAAACGTTCAAAAACTGATAAAAAGTCTTTCTAAGCTTACGTTTTCACTATCGAGAGATGACTGTGTATCGGTATCTGTTATCGGAGACACAAAATGCCATATTGTCCGTCCGTCCGTTCGTCGTGTGTTTGCCTTTGTGGACACGCTAGTTGCTATTTGCCTAATGCGTGAATATTTGCATTTGTTTGAGTTCGTGTGTGTGTGTGTTGGGTGTGCATGAGTGAGTGGGTGTTGTTTTTGTTGGTTCGTTGTTGCAATGACAAAATACAACACAAACAATGCACAAAACGAAATAATCAGCAAAAAAAAAAATAAATAATATAAAGAATGTACGGGAAAAACTAAACTAATCACTAAACGAGGCGGGGAAAAACTAGAGGGAGGCTAGGAAGGATCACCACAAATCGGGGGGCGTGGTTGCATATGAGAACCATAAGCCAGAAGTGTCTATCTGTAATCTGTTCTTGGGTGTTATTTAGAAACGGAAGGTTGGCCAACGTTTCCCTGTTTTAGCATATATAAAGCCGACCCGTAACAGATCATATTAGATATAGGCACTAGGATGCAGGATGAAGGGGTATGACAAGGAAGTCCTCGCTGAATATAATTGAATATACATAACATATGTCTTTGGGGTTTACTCTTTGAAAGAAGAATATTATTGAAGTTAATTATTAAACTATGAATTTTAGAATATTTTTAAGTTGACAACAGATCTTAAAAATTTTTTCTTTTCCTTTTTTTTACTCACATCTTAGTAATAAAAAATTCTAACCTGAAGACTACCTTTAAATTAAATATTATTAAAACATTCCCCAAAGTCAAAAACAGCTCTCTTTCCATTAAAAATATAAAAAGATGCTTCCTTATAAAGCCACTATTTATTTTTAGATGACATTTCTAACGTTAAATAAGATTTCCCAACTATATTCCTTCAACATTATTCTTTAGATACACCAATCTCTGAATAGATTCCCCTTTGGATGACTTGATGACTTTCACAGAACGCATGACAATGATCAGATTTTACTGGAGGGAGGGGGGAATTTGTGGGAGGGTGAGTAGAGTTATACCAAGGACCCAGCATACAGGATATAATACTTAATCATTATGGAGGGAGAGACAGAGAGAGAGACATGACTCAGAACCGTGAGAGATCAGCCACCAATCGAACATACGAACATACATAACTTAAAGAGTAAAATCTCAAATAATTCAGGATGTTTCGGTTTCGGTTCGCCTTGGATTCCCCAGAGGAGCTCCAAGGACTTTCAAAATCAAATCAAATCAAAGTAAAGCTTAATGGGTTCGCTATCATTAGAAGACAGGGGCTTAGAAGAGAATCAAAAACTCACTCCGTATCGGCTGTACGTAGGTGAATCATAGCTGGAGCCGGTCAGATACGACGAAGAGCTGGTTGTACGGTAGGCGGACGCTGTGGAGCCGGAACCACCGCTCAGATACGATGACGACGATGTGGATCCTACACTGCTCCTTTGCAGGCTGCTGCGCGGCACATACGATGACCCTGAGGTTGAATGGCTTGCGGAGGAGGAGTATGTCGAGTACGAGCTGGGGTAATAGCTGCTACCGTAGCCGGATGTGGACGTGGAGGAGGAGGAGGAGCCACCGGACGTGGGCAGCCACTTGGAGAGGCTGCTGCCGCGATCGTAGCTGCCCGAGTACCGCGAATATCCGTTCGTGGTGGCCCCGACGCTGGACCGATCCACCGCGCTACCGCTAGTGCCGCTGGTGGCTGAGCCGCTGCCGCCGGACGACGACGACGATGTGCCGTAAAGACTGCCGCTGCCCGCCGCTGACGTTGACGATCTACGCGGCGCGATTACACGCATATTAGTGGCAGCAGCAGCAGCAGCAGTGACCTAATCCCGGATCTAATCAGGATGAATGTCCAGTCAAGTGTTATTTCCCTGATGAAAAGCTTATGTGTATTGCACGTCGTCCCGTTTGGCCTTTCTCAATCCTCTTCCTGCTGCCTCTGTGTTCGTGTGATGCTTTCTGGTAATATATATAGTTTTACATTGCGATACTTGATTAGAATTTGATATCTGCTTACCTTGGCTCCGCCTGTGTCTCCTTATTTACATTTATCCTTGCATTATCTTCTAGTTTTAGTTTAACTGTAAACTTAATTGCTCCTTATATGCTACATCTAAGACCCGTTGTTGTTCCTGCTGAAGTAGTAGGCAGATATCTGTAAAATAAGAGGAATTGCCGGATATAAAAAATGTACTTGAAAAATTAGATTTTTTTTGTGGAAAATCGTTATCCGATTGAAACTTTATTAAATTTGTATTCTTTTAAAATTTTTTATTTTATAATGGGGTTTTTCATATATTTTTTATTTTTATCTTTCATTTTTCGTTATATATCTTTGCTTTTTTTTTTAATATTTTTTTCAGCGAACAATTTCAACATTTTTTTCGTAGCTTGAAGGCCATTGGCCTCGCGCAACCGTTATTCAGCGTGTTTACTATTATGGTTTATTTTTTCGTTTTTGGAGAGTATTCAAGGCTATCGAGTTGAAGGTTCCTTTTCTCTCCATAGAATTCGGAGGGATGCCAAGGATAACGATTTTCCACTTCCAAAACCCCCTCCTCCGGCTATGCTCGATTGATTTTTCAACAACACACACACACTCATCCACAGTAATCAATTAATTAAGCGATGAAACAAGAGGAATTTCAGCTATGTACGTTATTTGCTATTTTTGCCGCTGCATCTCAGGCCGTTTCGGCCTTCGGGCTGTCCAACGGTTTTCCCAATTGGAATAATAAACAGTTAGGCGAATAGGAAACCGATCAGCTGCGTCACTTGTTTACAATTGCAAAATAACAATAAAAAAAAGAATAAACTGCAAGCTCGTCATAACAACAATTACGTAGGGCGAGCGGGGCAGGGTGGGAGGTGATGGGTGGCTGGCTGGCCTTATGCGGTAACACTAAAAATGAAGTTACGGCTGAGCTTGCGCGTGTGTGTGTGTGTGCCGCCAGGCAGTCTACGTTCCCGTACGAGGAAACCGTTGCTTTTTTCAGCACACGTATGGGTGTTGGTTGGTTGGCCAAGAAAGGAGGGGGGGTTGTCGAACGGGGCTTAACTATTATAAAACGGCCACACTATCAATCGATCTTTCGTTCATAAAATACTACAACTACAACCCATTCACACGTACGCATACACCCACACAAAGCACGCACCAGCATACACCAGCGTAACCATGGGCAGCACACCACACGCACTTGCAATTGCTTTTTCAAACAACAATAAATGAAATTCTTCAAGTTCACACACAGACACCAGTGCACCTGAACTTTTCCACGGTTACCACGTTTTTATCGCTTTCTTTGGATAAAAAATGTATAGATATATGTACATATCTTCTCACTGCCACAGCGGAACGTCAAAAATCGAAATAATTATGATAAAAGCAACAACAAAATATAAAACGAAACGAAATGAATTCTATTTATAAAGGCGCACACACACACATCCACACGCGCGAAAATATTGTGTGTTGGTTTGACAGTGAAATGAGAATGAGAGGGGGCGGTGTGGAGGCGGGGGAGTAAGGGATGGCAGTAGTAAAATCTGCGATGAGCCTATGCGTGCAGGCGAGATAGCAATATTGGCGACACAGTCACACACACACACTACGGGCACACGGCCACGAGCTCTCTCTCACACACACACTTAGCCAGACGGCAGGCAACGTACGAATTACGCAAAGTGAAATATCTTTCTCAAAATGGAAAGTGGAAAAGTGATTTGAAAAAAGTTTATACCAAAATAGGAGCGAGTGAGAGCGCGAGTACGGGTGCACAGGGAGAGGAGAGCGGTTAATTGGGGAAAATTTGACCGCAAAACGAACATCACGAAAACGAGGTCGCGCGGCCGCAAAAAAATATAGTGTGTCTTTGGTCTAACGAAATATTGCAACGCGAGCCTAGCGCCCCACTCGTTTTACATCGAAAAAACTATTATTTTCGGCTGATTTTAAGCAATTTTCAGCACAGCACAGAACTCACTTTGCAATCTGATTTTTTTTATTTTGGCCGGTGTGACCGCGCGGCGCAAGTGTCAGGACGACAAAAACAAAATACAGAGTGCATTATGCTGATGTCTATCGATATTAATCGATAGCTGTTTGGTATACTTTGCGAGCCATTTAAATACATATATAGTGGTATATTTTGACGGTCGTGTTACGGTCACACTGTATACATTTTCAGTGAAAATTCTTGAGGAAGAAATTCTATTGAAAATTGTAAAACTACAATTTTGTTTCGTATCGCCGACCAAACCGTCTTGCCGCACAGCCGCGCGAATCGCGCGTATCACAAAAGCAAGTGTTATCAATTGTCGCGTCGACCAGCAGAAGCAGCAGTTGGAAATTTCGTTTTTGGCCGCCGCAACTGCAATTGTCGCGTCGCATTACGTTTCCAGTGTTGCCACCAACTTTTCCGGGTTGAGGCCGCCGCCGGGAACACTTTGGTAGCCAAGCCGGACCGGACGCGTTGCGGCCGGGGGGTAATGTCCATGACGCTGGAGCCGATGGCCCTGTGATTTGTTATATATCGAGCTTCTTGTGTCCCCCAACTGGAAGATACACATACCGTCTCGCGTATATTATTTAGCCGGAAAACGGCCGAGCTGGCAACACTGCGAAGGGAACAAAATGAAGTGACAGGGAGCGAAAAAAAGCTAAAGAAAAACCCAAGAAAAGCTGCAGAAGAAATAGTGACGGGGGGGGAAAAGTGCAAATGCAAGGCGCTAGCGAAGATCTCTGTTACCACCCGTTCCATGAGGCGCAGCAGATAGGCTTGAGGTTGAGTTTTCCGCTGTTCTGAGTGGTCGTCATTATCAATCATTATCACCGTCATTATTATCATCATTGGTCACCGTCATTAGCCACCAGCCTTGAGGTGAATCTGCCGCATTAGCTTCCTCTCGATCTCGATCTCTTGGAATTCCATCGCACACACACACAGTTCAGGTGGGTTTTACATTGGTTCTCCTCCAGATTTTACAGATTTGTAACCCTTAACTCATCTCCACCGCAGTCATGTCATCGACCGCCGGCAAGCGCAAGGAGATCTACAAATATCTCGCACCATGGCCACTGTACTCCATGAACTGGAGCGTCAGGCCGGACAAGCGCTTCCGGCTCGCCCTGGGCAGCTTCATCGAGGAGTACAACAACAAGGTGCAGATCATCAGCCTGGACGAGGACACCAGCGAATTTAGTGCCAAGAGGTAGGGAGTTATTACCCTTAAAATATCCTATAATTTGCATCTCTATTTGAACTTTACCTTTTTAGCACCTTTGACCATCCATATCCAACGACCAAGATCATGTGGATACCCGACTCCAAGGGCGTCTATCCAGATTTGCTGGCAACCAGCGGCGATTATTTGCGTGTGTGGCGTGCCGGCGAGCCGGACACACGGCTGGAGTGTGTGCTGAATAACAACAAGAACAGCGACTTTTGCGCACCGCTCACCTCGTTCGATTGGAACGAGGTGGACCCGAATCTGGTGGGCACCTCCTCGATCGATACCACCTGCACCATATGGGGCCTGGAGACGGGACAGCCGCATGCGCGCGTCTATGTGGCGGGACATGTGAAGACACAGCTGATAGCCCATGACAAGGAGGTTTACGACATAGCCTTCTCGCGGGCAGGCGGCGGCCGAGATATGTTCGCCTCGGTGGGGGCCGATGGATCCGTGCGTATGTTTGATTTGCGGCATTTGGAGCACTCGACCATTATATATGAGGTAAGAAAGAACTCGAATTTGGATTTGGCTTTGGATATATTCTATAATATATATTTTCTTTAGGATCCTGCACACACGGCGCTACTGCGGCTGGCCTGGAACAAACAGGATCCGAACTATTTAGCCACTGTTGCCATGGACTCGTGCGAAGTTATTATTTTAGATGTTCGTGTTCCTTGTACACCCGTTGCAAGACTGAGCAATCACAGAGCGTGCGTCAACGGTATTGCGTGGGCGCCGCATAGGTAAGCGTAGACTGTTACCGGGATACCTATCCTAGACCCCATTCGGTAACCCGTTTTGTTTGCAGTTCCTGTCACATATGCACTGCCGGTGATGATCACCAAGCACTGATCTGGGATATACAACAAATGCCACGCGCAATCGAGGATCCAATTTTAGCCTATACAGCTGCCGAGGGCGAAGTCAATCAGATCCAATGGGGCGCCACACAGCCCGACTGGATAGCCATTTGCTACAACAAAGCGTGCGAGATCCTCAGGGTTTAAGAGTCAATTTATATTTATTTATATATATTTTAATTTTACCCCCTTTCCCCCCGTCTGTGTCGGCTGAGCAACGCACACAGAACCCACACCCCACACACCACACACAAACACACACACCTCTTTGCTGTTGGTTATCCTGTTTTTTTTTCTTAGGAGAAGTTGAGCTTGAGTTTAATTTTTGTTGTGTCTTGTGAGGAGTCGAGGGAGCACGAGACGGACGAAGGCGAAGGAACATGTATTTTAGAGACATCTTAGCTTAGTACACACACACACACACACAAGTATATATATATATAAGTCTAAAGGTATAACCAAACTATGTATTTGTATAATTATGCATGTAGTTTATTTCACACACTGACAAAGGCAAAACGAAGAACAAACCCCGCAGAATCGATTTGAGGCGCTCCCTTAATTTATTTGAAAGAAAAAGATTTCAGAAACAATGATCCTACCTCGTTTTTTGTAACCATTTTTTGTGTCTGGCACAGAGAGAGAGAGAGAGAAAGAGAGGGGCAAGGCAAGGCTTTTTCGAAATATTTTTCACTTTTTTTCTATTGAGAACCAAAAAGAAAACAGACAACTGAAAACTGAAAACCAACCAACAAACAAACAGAAGATGAGCAGGCAGACGAAACAGAAGCAAAACCATGGACTTAAGCGAATGCAAAAAAATAAAAGAAATGAATTAAATAAATAAGAACAAAAAAGAAAACAAAAAATACTTGCAAAAAAATATAAAACCGATTAAAAAGCACACACAAGACAAAAAAAAATCACACAGCTAACAATACTATTTAAAAAAATAACAAAAACTACAAACAAAAGCAAAATACCGAAATATATGAGCGAGAGAGAATACAAGATTGTTGCTATATCCATTTAACGAACGAAATAAAAACAAAACAAAAAATACAAGGCAAAACCGTAACTATGATCATTTCGAGAATAGGACTCTCCCCCCCCATTAAATAATCTCCAACAACAACCAACAAATAACTCATTTTTTTATGTATCTTATGTACTTTATAGCAATTTCACCTCATATATATACCATATATATATATATGTATAGAAGGATATATATACAGAAACGCGATAGCAATACACCCGATAATCCCCAAAACGATCATGTATTGTAAATAACAACATGAAAACTTTGTAAAACAAAACAAAAAATAGATATTAAAAAAAAAACAATCAGGAGTAGAGCTGCAAAAGCATCGATATTTTTCGATATTTTAACATGTAAACATCGATGTATCGGCCAATAAACAAGAAAATTGCTGCTCTTGCAGCTCTACTCCGAGCAGAGCCGTAAAGAACTTTTGAACAAGACTTAGCCCCCTGATTTTTGTAAAGCCATATTTAAGAACCGGAAACCGAAACCCATTTCAACTCAAAATACAAGCAAGCAAAAAGAGAAAGAGATTAGGGATGGCTGACAAACTATATATCGTTAATGTATCGATAAATATATATTTTAGCAGTGCAAAAGAAATTTATTTTCCGTTTGATATATCGAAGCAATGTAATCGAAATGAAAACACATTTTTCGTTTCCACGAAATCGATATTTTAACATTAAATGCGATATATTTCGATAAAATGCATCCCTAATCGAAAACGATAACGAATTACAAACGATTAAAGTCATTTTTGATATTTGTACATCGATTTTCATTGATTTTTTGCAATAATAATGGTTTCTTATCGGAAATTAGAAGTAAAAAAAAAACATAATAGATAATAATTCGATATAGAGGCTCTACCGATCGATCATGTTCTCCTCTCAGTTTGTGTTCTCTTTTTGCATTATCTATGTATTTACGTTGGGCCCCCTTGTAAACACACACACACAACACACACCCCACACAACACACCGCAGCGCATAAATATATAGACACATCCAAGCCGGGGCGGCGATTACTGGGATTACAATGTGAGGTAACGCCGATCCTGGAGGAGTAAACCCAACAAAAAACAAACAAACCACTAAACGAAACGAAACAAATCGAAGATGAGGCGAGAGGATGAAGGCGTGGAGTAAGAACAAACCAAAACAGACGACAAAAATATTTAAATAAACCATTTTTAAATAAAAACCAAAAGCTTATTAAATCAAATCCGGCAAATCGGCGGGCGGACAAATGTTGCTAATATCCACCACACCGCGCAGCCTCTCCTCCTTGGCCTTCTTTTCAGTAGGAGCAGGCTGGCTCTTGGCCGGACTGCGCTTGATGGTTAGCAGCTCGTTGACTTTCAGCTTGCGCAGGATGACCACCAAATGGCCCGTGGTCTGGGAACGCTGGACCGTGGACTCGTCCGGCTTGACCTCCTCGTTGTAGGCTATCTGGAAGATCTTGCCCTTGACGGTCACCCTGGTGTAGTTGGTTTGAACGTCCACGTCGATAAGGGAGGTGTCCAGGTGTCTTCGAGAAGGAGAAAAGAAGTGACTTGTTGGATTTTGAGGATCAAAAAGCAACTCCCACCCACCTGTAAACCTCCAGCTGGAGCTGGTAGTGATCGGCCTCGTCCAGCAACTTAAAGGGCAGCTTGGCTTGGTTTATGTTGTAGGGCCTGCCATCGGGGGCAAAGAAGTGACGCTCTCGTGGCGGTGGTTCCAGCGCCGACTTGGTCTCGTGCCGCTCCCTGCCCAGCCTGTGCTGGCGGGCTATCTCGGTGCGTATCTCCGGGCAGTGCTCGCTTTTGGCCTGCCAAAAGGCCTTAATGCGCTCCTCCTCGTCCTCGATGCCGGCACACTGTTCGGCCAAGGCGGCCTGCTGCTCGGCCACCCGGATGCGCTGCTCATCCCGCTCGATGCACTGATCCGCCTGTTTTTGGACAATAATGGCCCGATTCTTGGCCAACTCCCGTATGGCCTGCAGGCGCTCCGACGGCGTTATCTCCACGCAGTCCAAGCTGTTTAGCTGCGGCAGAGTGGCCACCACATAGTCCCGGTAATGGGGATAGTCCACACAGGGATTGCCTATCAGCAGCAGCTCCCGGAGATTGAAATTGCCGCGCAGCGACTCCACGCTGGTCAGTTCGCCGATGAAGTTCAGGGTGAGATCCAGCTTGTTGAGGGACTCGCAGCCCTCGAGATTCTCCACCCGCTCGATGTTGTTGATGGCCGCATTGAGGTACTCCAGGCGCTTCAGCTTGTGCAGGTTCTCGAGGCGAGCTATCAGGTTGGACTGGAGCAGCAGGATCTTGAGGTCGCGGCACCAGTTCTGGATGTGCTCGATGACCTCGATGTCCTCCTGGTGCAGCGAAATCTCCTCCAGGGTGCTGATGAGGCGCTCATTGTGCTCCGATTTCTTGCGCACCAGCTCCTCGGTAACTATGGTAGAATATTTAAGTTTTTGTAGGTTTTAAATTAAAATTAGTTTATAAATTATTACTTACTGCGCACCATGATGACTCGAGCAGTGTGTTTTCCGAAATGAAACAAGGGAAAACAGGAAAGTTGAGGTAAAATCCTCATCGGTTGCTAGGTTATTTCCCTTTCCTTACATTTTGTTATCATAATTTGTTT
>JAEIIJ010011115.1:0-26910 GCA_018904815.1 Drosophila ogumai | reverse complement strand
CAAACCATCTCCCATTAAAATTTTAAAATTTAGGAAAACCTAAAACTTTTACCCAAACATCTCTTAAATAATTATTTTGATAAAATTCTCTAAAAGTGTAATAGGGAAAAACCCCAAAAGTTTTCTTTTTCTTGTTGCTTTTTCAACCACTTTTTGGTTAGTTTTGTAAGCCCTGTCGTCCTTATTGCCATTTTCTTCTGGCCTCTAACCCCGTGAACTTTATTGGTCGAATCGAATCCTTAAATGGGCCAGCATTTCATTGGATTGCTGGAAAATGTAATGTGGAAACTTTGAAGGATTTCATTCGCCTTCGTCGGTGGCAAAGTTGCAAGTAAATTTTTCACTTTTATGATGAACTTTTGACTGGCTGCCTCGTCTGGGTTGCTGCTTGTTGTTGTTGGTTTGTTTCGCGCTGCGTTTTTCTTTGGTTAAAGAAAAACTTTTGTGCTGCTGCTGCTGCTCGCCGGTTGTTTGCATTGTGTGCTGCTGTTTTTGTTTTGTTTGTTTTCAGCACAGTGAGTGTTCCCCGTTCTGCTTTTCGCTGTTTGCTCTGCCGGGAAACTCTCGAGCGAATAACCCAAGGCAACGCATTGAGCAGCAACAAAACGTTTCGCTGTCACGCGTAAAATATATTCGCCATAAATTTCACCCGCTCATTGCATGCAACGTGACTTTAAGGAGAAGAAAGTACTGCAAACTAGTGCGTTTTTGCTAGGATTCGTTAGGGAAATTAAAAGGATTCTCTTGCACGTGGGAGGGGTTTTCTTACTTTGCAGTTGAAATTGATTTGAACATGATTTAAACATTAATTAAACTTGAGATAAGAAAAGATAAGTACTAGAAAAAGAGGCATTTATTTTATGAATTTTTGAAGCAATGTATCTCTAAAAAGTATCTCTAAAAGTTAAATTTATTTACCTATGATTTTGGTACCTATGATTTTCTCAACATGCCCCTAAATCTTCAAAAATATTTTATAAACCTAAAAAAAACCCTTGTAAAACATTCCAACATTTATGAGAGACCCTTAAATCCGAACTCAGGAATTTTCCCAGCTAGCCAGGCCCAACTGTATGCCGGTACATTCTCTGCAAAAGCATTTTTGGCAACAAGTTTATGTTTTGTTTTTCTTTTTTTTTTTTCTCCCGGCGCTTGCTGTTTGTTTTATGCTTTTTAATATGGCGACTGCGGTGCTCGTAAATCTACGCAGGAAAATTGTTTGAAAACGAAGGGAAAACGGTAGAAACCGTCGCAGACTTGTCCTAGCACTCGAGCTTAGGGTGAACCCGCTGTGCTATGTGACAAGTAACCGGGAGTCGTCACCCCAATGGAGCAACTCAGCTGGCAACCCAACTCCCAGCCAGTTTTATTCACTTTATGACAATTTCTGTATGGCGACCAACGGCGACAGCCTCCCGAGGCGGCTGCGAAATTGTTGCTCTTCTCTTTTACATTGTTTGGCGTTGTTTCTTATGTTTAATGTTTGCCCAACCTTTGACATTGAAGTTAAGGAATTGAAGTCCCAGTTTTTTTTTTTGGTTTGCGGAAAACCCACACACTTGACATTTTATGAGTGATTTAATGCGGAAAATTGCGTGAATATATATGGGGGGAATATGTGTGAAATTGAATCGGGGAAGGTAAAGGAAATTTAAAATGGAAATTGGAGAAATTGTTTGACATTTTATAGCCTTACATAAATAATACAAGGAAGTTTTATTTTTTAATTCTACGTTTTATAAATTCCTATATAAAATATAAAAAATAAGTTAAATATTGTGGAATCTTTACATTTTTTGGTAAAAAGATTTAATATTTTTCTAATGCCTTTCATTGCAGTCCGTCTGTCCTTCTCTTTGTCCGTCCGTTAGCCTAAATTAAGCCCTAGATCTCGCAGACTTTAAGAGCTAAAACTACCAAAATTTGGGAAATAAACTTATTTTAAATTATTGATTGACTTCTAAAACGAAGTCAGCATTCATTTGATAATTTTCTTGATCAAACTTTAAACTTTTGGGCACCATTTGGGATGTGCCATGAATTTCCTGGAAAATATTCCCAAAACAGACCACTTGTGACATTTTTTGGTGATTTTCTTTCTTCTCCACACACACCCACATACACATTTTCCTATAAACGAAATGAATCTTTTATTTTAACGCAGCTGATGCTGCAGGATTGTACATTGTTCTTGGCTTGATTTTCCGCTCTTTGATTAAGGAGAGGAGGAGATTTCCTCGCCCATGGGAATTGCAGCTGATTGGTTCTGTGCGAGGTTTGTTTTTCAGATTCTTTTCCGGCTGTTTATCTCTGTGGCACAAAACGAGGAAATCGAAAAGCAAACGACCAAGAAAAAGCAATAAAATAAAGAAAATTATCTCCTGGAGGAGGGGCGGGGTATATATACATTTTAATTCGGAAATGTGAAATAGAAATAGGAATTAAAGTAATTTCCTTGGAAAATTTTCTTGGCACCTGGCTCGAGGGAATTCTTTCTCCTAATTCAGTCGTAAATATTTACGCGCGAATTTTTCGTGATTCATTTTGGTTATGTTTCCTTTTTTGGTTTTGTTTGTTTTCCTTTCTGTTTTGTTTCCAAACTTTGGCCATTAAAAACATTTGTTTGCGCATCAAATTAAACGCGTTGGTAAGCCGACAAGCGATTCCTCTACAATATAATTGAGAGAGTGGCGGTATTTTTTTGCGAGAGTATCTTGGTTGTGTGTGTGTTGTGGCTATGTCCTCTCGTTTGCCGCTGGCACTTACTCACACCGACGAGGTCTACGGGCGAACTGAAAATCGCGGAAAGCTGATTTCGTCCTTCCACAGGAGCTGAGAGAGAGAGTGGGTGAGAGCGTATAACAGTTTTTGGCAGCCCGGAAAAATCGGTCTCTTCGGCTCTCTGCTTTGCTTTATCGTTAGCTTTGTTTACATTTACAAATTGCTGCGCAGGATTGAAACATAAACGTGAAGAAACCCGTTTTTCACAAATTCGAAATACTCTAGTAGGAATATTTAAAAAAATAAATATGTAAATATATTAAATATTTAAATAAATAAAATAATAAAAAAAAAACAAATAAGAAATAAAAAAATGTTTTAAAAATTTTGGCGCTTTAGCATTTAGTTATTTATAAATATAAAATTAAGCTCTGCTAAATCAAGTTGGTAATGATTCAATACTTTAAATAATTTCCTTTTTTTATTTATCGAAGAACATCGAATATCCCCCTCAAAGAGTATGGAAAAACCTTTGCTGACTTTTCCACTTTTTCCTTCCGTTTTCTCAGCTGCTGCAGTTTGTGTTACTGTTGTTGGTAGTGCTGTGGGTTTCGGAGGTTTATCGCTTGGCGCATAAATCGTTTGTTGCCTGCAGCAACAGTCGTTACCGCCGCTTGTTGTTGGTTTTTAAAAGTCGATGGCTTGACCTTCAATTAATTGCTGTACTCTGCTGCCTGACATTGAAACAATTAACGGTCTTTCCCTCCCCCCTTTTTCATCCTTTTGAGAGTTTTTCTCGCGTTGATTGAGATGGAAAACTGCATTGAAAAGGTCCTGTCTCTGTGTTGGTGCAAGCAATTAGTCTTTGTTGGGTGGATTGTTGTACTGACACCATTCGGATCGTGATTTATATTGTGCAGAAAGTCAAAGGATTGACAAAGGTTGCAAGGGATTGCTATAGCATACTTTTTAGCGTCTGGTTGGGATTGGAAAATGTGTTAGAAGAGGAATAAAATGGAAAGTAATTTCTAAATGGTTTTAGCATTGTTTTCTTACGTTTAAATTTATTATTTTAATATTTTGAAGTTTGTTTATTCTTGTAAAGAATATATAAAATATTGTAAAATGCGTTCAAACGTTAAATCCCCTTTCTAAGCTTTATTTTTGACACCTCAAAAATGTAAATTCACATTTTGCGGCAACTTTAATACCTTGAATACATATTTCAACAAAAAATAAGCCTTTTTGGCAAACTATATGCGTTGGGTTTGGTCAAACATGTCAAAAAAATGGTAGCAACAACAAAAAATATGGCCAAAAAACAAGTTTAGTCGGCATTCAAGGCTAAAATGAGGGTGGGAAAGTTAGATGACAAGGACAAGGACCAAACACATGTCACAATTTTGTGTAAAAAACTTCTTAAAAATGTTCAAACTGCGTTCTCTCACAAATATTTCGGGGAAACATTCAAGGATTTTCCAACAAATACATACACATACATGTGCGTGTGTTTGAGTGTGTAGAGGATCCTTAAAAATATGCAAATATCCATTTACATGGGTAGCAGCAATAACAAATAAAACAACAAAATGAAAAAAAAAAGAGGGGAACATAAGTGACGACAATTTGGCAAACATGAGAGTAGAGGGAATAACAAGCAACTTTAAATTTACATATACCAACGACATCTCTGATATATCCTATGCATAAGTTTGAATATATTTAAAAAAAGTGGAATTAAAATTCTAAAGTCAACAAACTCTAGAACTGAAATCGATCGATAAAGAAATATATACGAAACCGCAAGGAATAACGAATAATTATAGGAAAATCCACTTGAAATTCCTTTTTAATTGAGTTGGCTGCAGCTGTCCATCATTAGGAGCCACCGGAAAAAAAGAAAAACAAAAGTAAGAGAGCGAAAAAACACTGATGAGGAAATTTTCTAGCTGGATTAAGTGGATGTGCCATGAATAATTCGGGTTTTTCTTTTGCTTTTGCTCATAGCTCAACGAGAGTCTTCAAGGAGGGGCTTAAAAATCCGCGAAATTTGCAGAAAATATGTCTTTAAATTATTCAGACATTTGCCATTCGATTTTTATGGTTTTAATTGAGTTAATTAAATTCAGTAATGAATAAATGCTTGAAATTTAAGGGTTTAATGGAGGGATTAGGCAGAGAAAAAGGGGGAAATCTAAGGAATTAATAAAGAATATTTTAAGGAAAAAGATTATGAGCATGTTGGTTTTATCTTATTTGTTCTTTTTAATTTAAAGTGAACGGCTTAACTTTTTTTTCTCTCCTAAATAACAATTTTATAACAAGTTTTGGTACACAAGAACTTAAAAATTAATGATAATATTTTGTACTGATATTTCATATAAAAACTCAAAAATGCTGAAAAAATACCAAAAAGCTATCAGCATTTAAATGTCTTTCGCTTGCAGGCCTGAATAAATAAATAAAATAAATAAATTTGCTTGCTTAAATGACTTTCTTTAACAGCAATTTAAGTATAAAACAATTCAAAGAAAAGCCAGGCATTTTTGGCCAGACCCTATTTAATTTTTGTTGTATAAATATTTGCATATCTATGGGAAAAGTCCTTCCCCTCTCCACCACAATGGTAGTTGGTAACATAAAACAAGCAAGATAGAAAATCAAATTATTGTTTTTGTGCGGCTGAGATTTTCGGTTTCATATTTCTGCCAGAGACAAATATTTGGTAAACAAATTTTTTGGACAATGTCAGACTGTGGCTGCAGGCGCAAAATTTTAATTGGATCATCTTTGGGGACAAAGGAGAGGGAGGTGGAATACAGGGTGTTCTATGCCATCTATTCTCTCTACCCATAATGAGGCACATCAGGCTAACGACGACGACTTTTCCTCTGGCCGACAATAGATAACCCGGATAACCAAGGGGGTTGCAACGCGACTTTGAAGTGTCATAAATGCCACAGTGGCAGTTGGGCGACAAAAAACAACAGCAACAACCTCACCGCAAAAATATCCCTCGGGCCAATTCACGTTTCTGTTTACACAGAAATGCGGCTAATTTTCACAACGGCAACAACAGCAATGCGACGGGGAAAATGTTATGGAAAAGATGAACAAAAGTTCTGTTATGTGCGTCATAGCGCCAAGGCAAAAATGAAGCCAATGGAAATCTGAGGAGATATGAGAGAAGTCGCTCCAAGGAGATACTCTAGGATGTCCTTAAAAGTAATGGCTTGGTGGGTTGAACAAGACATAAAGCATAAGTATACATAGTTGTATATACTTTTAAAAACCTCTTAAAAATAAATATTTAATGGTTAAAGATGTGTTGAGTAAGATAGCTCTTTAAATTAAATACTTAATAAGTTGGGGAAGTGTTTTTATAAATATGTTAGGGAATCAGAAACACATTTATGTATTTTATATAAATTTAAATAGGTTTGCTATAGCTTGAGTTTCATTATAAAGCTTTAAATTAGTTATTTAGGAGCTTAGGTGCCACTTTTAATTTAAACTTAATTCTTGAAAATCCATCTTGATTAGCTACTTCATTCCTAAATGCATCACAAAAACAAAACCAAATGAAAAACTGTGGAAATATATATTTGAAAATTATGCAGACCCACAGAGCTCCGGCAGATTAAGTTTCCTCTGCAACTTCAGACCCCCAACTAGTCGAATTTATGGTCCATTGTTGGTCCTCGGAAGAATGAGAGGGCGAGAGTGGACATTTTCAATTTCAAGCAAGGGCGGGGCGGGGCAAGTTTTCCTGTCAAATTTAGCATGCCGTGCTGACTGGAAACTTTTGTGTTTTTTTTTTTTTTTTTGTGATGGCAGGCTTCCTGTCTGGTCCTTGGTCTTTCTCTAGGAAAAGTCCGGTGGCCGCCGCCGCCTCGCTGCATCCGGCGGAAACGAATGCGACATTTTTGCCAACTGCCTTAAAATGGAACATCCTCGAGAGATGGAGACTTCAATTATGCAAAAGGAGATTTGCCAGGCTCAGCAGGAAGAATGAAGGAGATGACCGCCATCTTCTTGGCACAAAATTTACATTTAATTTTCATTATTAATTATGCAATTATTCATGGCCAAGGCAAATGTTGATTCTCCCCATGGGCCGTCTTTTCTGTTTGCCTCATTATGTATAGTTTATCTTTTTCCAGGGGCTATTATGCCAATAAGCCAAATTGTTTATGAACAGACCACACATTTTGGGGCGGAGAGACAAACTCTAAACAAAAACGGAATTTTCCTAGGAATCATTAATCACTTGCAGGGCCTGCTCTGCCTGTCCTGAATATTTACCAAGAAAGTATGCAAACAATGGCGCCTGGCCGACTGACTCGACCGACCGACCATATTGAGTTGAAGCAAAATTCCCGCAGAGATTTCACTCAGCTTATCTCCGGGGCGAAATAGGAAATATTCCTTCCGCATCGATGGTGAATTCAAAAGGCATAAACCTACAAATTGATAAACCGAATGGAATCCCCACAAACAATAGAGCCAAAGAGCACCACGTGCCCAACTATTTTCCATCTATATATATTCTATATATATATTCCAGCTCCGCCTCGGGCATATGGCGCTGAAATCAGTTAGAGAACAGGCCTGTTATTAATACGCCAATCAGCATAAGCAGCTGATGCGTTGATAATGCCTGGGGGCAGCAAACAAGGCGGGAAAACTCTGAGGGGGCGAAACTAATTCACAGACATTCCAAGCCGTCAGTAGTCATAAATTTCGCCAGAGGGCAGAAAAAAAAGAAAGTGAGAGGAAAAAGTACACACAAAAGTTGAAGTGAAAATTGTTCGGAATGCACCGAGAAATATTAAGTATACGCATTAAGTATATGCAGAAAGAATTTTATTATTATTACCTTTTATATAATAATTATATATATATTTTTTATATGTTAAAAATATGTTGTTTATTTAGGAAGCATTTTCTTAAAATATTAATTTTAAAGAAGAATGATCAAAGATGCCAAAAAAATTTCTGGAGGTTTAAGTAAAAAAAATTTAAGTAAAATTTCGTTGTATACTCTTGAACACAATTTAAATGGGTTTTAAGTCCACAATTTTTTTTTGTTTTTCATTCTAAGGAAATAATTAATATTTTAAGTAATTTTATTAAAAGAGATTTATATATTTTAATGAATTATAAAATTACTAGCTTATAAATTTTTTACTGTGCCAAAACAATAGAGTTGAAATGAGAGAATATGGGGAAAAAATTGCTATAAGGCCCGCCCTGCTTATCTCTAAAAGAAAATCAGCAAGCAAAACTACTGCTAGCCCTAGTCGTAGGACTCCAAGGGGAGAAATTGAAGCGGAAGTGCTCGAAAAAAAATTCTATATGTAAAGCCAAAAGAATGCTCTACTCTCTAACACTCACAAAAGGCCTTGGCAGGAAGTGTAAGGAGCTGGGAAAGCTCGCGCTGTGGTCCTTCGTGGAGGATGAATGAAAAGAAAAAAAAGGAGAGTGCACGGATACGGCGCAGTATGATAAATAACAGATGAGCAAAGGGTGTCAGCTCTGGGCCAAGACGAGGCTGCTGTCGAGTAGCGGGAAAATTGGGTTCGTTGCTTATTGAATGTACGACATCGGAGCAAACACTTGCCAAGGGGATCTAAAAACATGATGGCTTTGCACAGGCGACAAAAATATAAATAATAACAGGATTATAATTGAAAAAGCAAAGATTTTCAAGTATATAAAAATTTAAAATAAAAAAACTTGCTTTTAAAAATTAAAAATGTTTGAAACCTTTTTCCTATAGGCTTAATATTTATTCACATTGATTTTAGTTTAGTTTAAAAATTCGATTAAAAAAATCCCCTTAAATTTAAACTACTATAAAAAATCACACACTAAATTATAACTTTTCTCAACTCCAAGAGCTTTTCCATAAATGTCTTTTGCTTTTTGTGCCCCTCAGGGACTTTCCGCCAACTTTAGTCGCCTGACAAAAAAAAAACACACACATAAAAAAGTAAAGTGAATAAAAAAGTACTCATGTCTGCTGGCATTTCTTTAGCCCCCGTCGACAGTTGCAATTCTTGGGTGAAATTTCCACCAAATACATTGACTGTGAGAACGTCATGAATATTAAATTGCGATTATTGCCACTGGCAATGTGTCGTCGACTGACTTGCCAACGTTTGATGGCTTCGGCTGCTTCCCCTCGAGCTGCTTGCCCCCAAGTTTGTCGATGTTTACCCAGATGTTTTCCTCTAAGTCGTATCTCGATTTAGTGGGTTTCTCGTTCAGCTTAATTCAATGCACTTTAATTAAGTCAGAGATATTAACTGGAGAGCTTTAAACTCGGTCAATGTGCACATGGTTGGACTTGGGATCCATCATCCTTGCGTTTGTCCTCTTTTCGGTGTCAGTTTTGGCATCTCTCTCACGCTGTCGCTCTCTTGATTTGATTGATTAATGTCCTTGAAAGGGGGTGGAGGAGCAGGAAAGTAAAAATTGGCTCGATGAGATGCTCGCTCTTTCGGCCTGATGTGATTGAGAATTTGATTTATTGGCAGCAAACTAAGTTTGGCCAATGTCAGAGCCAGTCAACCAAATGGAAGTTGACACTTTGCTTTCACCTAATACATGCAGCAATGCAGTGAGAGAAATGGGTTGATAAAACAGGAAAAAAATATAGAGAAAACATAGAAATTCTCTCTCGGAGCAGTTTAGTTTTTTTCAATCAAAACTAAGTTTTAATTTCAAAAATATAAAATCCAAGTTGGCTGCTACTAAACTGCTACTCTTCCCTTTGAAGTCTGAACCCCAAAAAGTTCTCATTTCAGTTTTAATAGATCTCGTGTAAGGCTTAGACCTCTAAAATTCATTTCGTTATAGTATTCTCCTTGTGGAGAAAGTCTGTTTTGTTTGGCACTATTTCTACATATATCATCTATAATGATTCGAAATTTCTTGTACATTATACCGACTGTGGTGAAGCGGGTACGCAACTCGACTTTCATGATATCAACGGAAGCCCAGGAGTTGAATACATCCGTCCAAAATCGTTCTCGTTATCAAGATAGCGTCCACCAGTCATTGCCAACAATTATGAAAAGCCGCCTTAGTGTTCGGAACTATCAATTCATTAAGGTGTTTGGTGTGCCAATTTATGAAGTCCAATGAGAACCTGTTAACGACTGGACACTGGCGGAACTATGTTTCATTTCTACATATTTTGACTACGATTTTGTATGAAAAATGAGACGTTTTTAGCTGGGAAATACATATATCTTTGGGCCGTGATTTAAGTTTTTTTATTTCTTGTGTTTAAAGCAATCAATCTGCTAAAAAGAAATCGTGCAACTTTGAGTGCAAGATATGAATTTTCCTAGAACGGCAGCAGATGTGAAAAACTTTTCACTCACCCCCAGAGAGGCGTCGTAATTAAAAGGAGAAAACCAAGAAGAAATTAAAAGGCTGTGAAAAAGAAATAGCACGAACAAATCAAATTAAAAAGTTACAAGTTTCACACACACAACCAACGCCCCACTTTTTTGTAGCATTATAACCTTGGCTAGACTTCCATTCTTCTTCCTCAAGTTTTTACCATTTTTCCGGGCCAACTTCAACACACACACACACACATGTATAGCTCCTAAGCTCATTGTGTTTGGTTGGCTTTTGTGGCTCAAACTCGAAAGGGCCTGTAATTGAATTTGGCCTTTTGTGTTGACAAAACAAATTATTTCAGACTTAACCAGCAAGTGAGTAGCAGGTCGTAAAAGGAGTCAAGTGAATTATGTTAATTTTTGCGTTGTTCACTTTGGCACTTTAACGCAGATATACGAATTTAATTCGGTTTACGTACAATCCAATATATATTTAATAACGGCCAACATGACGACGGCACTCGCCCTTACAGGGAATATGAAATAAATTGAAAATATTGTGGCCAGGACGTGCGTGGACGAGGCTTTTCCAGAAGCGAGGATAAATGTGTGACGACGACGATGGTCACGTGTGGAGGAGTACACAGTAGAGCCGTCCACTGGATAATGATGAAAATGGTTAATATCCTTCTTACATAAAAAACAAATAAGAAGAGTGTCGCTTGCAAAAAGTATTTTAATTAAATTTTAAATGCCAATCACGGGCGAATCGAAATAAGCTGAGGAAGGAAGCCTGAGTCTGAGCCTGAGCCTGAATTTTCTCGGAGTACAAATACTCTTAATTGGCAATCTGAGACGCACATTAACCGATTCCCACAATCCATTTGGCTGAACAAAAAAAAAAAGCAGAAAGTTAAAAGCTTTCGGTGTAAACTTTTCCAGCTGAAAACTGGGAAAACTTATTCGTGGCTTGCGGTTTTCAAATTGGAAGGAAAAACATTTTTGGGGGCAAGCGCGGGCAAGCGGCAAGCCGATTACCTGATAAATATGTTGGGTCTACTTTATTGAATATCATAAATCTACACTTGAAAAAATGTGGCAAGAAAGATTTAAAAATTAGCTAGTATATTTTGAATGAATTTGGGAACTAATGAAATTTTTTTTGGAAGATCTTTGGTCAAATATTTTATGAAATAATTATTGTTAATAAATTATTATTATATCTTCTTTCAAAATGTATGCACATTACAGTATTTAACAAATTGTATTCAACCATAAACATTAATTAAAATGTTTTTTCTTTATTCTTAAAAATTCTATTAGAATAAAAACCCTATTTCTTTTACTGTAATACAGCACAGAAAGGGTCCTGGCCTTAATATCCAACCCTTGAACGTTTTCGGCAAAGACCACCTGATCCTTTTACCCACCGCAGGATACACATGAAGCTCGCACACACACATATCGGCATTGCCATTGCCTTGCTCGGTTATTTATGATAATTCAAAGTAATATCCTGCAGCAATTTCATCAACAAAGACACGGCCAGCCAGCGAGTGAGCGAGCGAGCGAGCCAGCTCTCATATGGGCTAAATGCAAATATCCCTCCTTTGTCAGCCAAGGACGACGACAGCCACAAGGATACCCTCTCATGTGCAACCCATTTGCGGTGCGCTGAAAGGAGGCCTGCCTCCGCGCCTTCGAAATGGCTGAAACGTGTCAAATGTGTGAAAATTGGGAAAATTTGTTTGTCTAATTGGAAGGGAAACGTGAAACGTGAGCGGCTAGGAAAAGCGTTACCCGCTTTTCGGGGTTTTCTTAATTTATCTAAAAGAGACCAGGTGTGCGGCGTTTTTGTGGACTTTAATCAATGTTGAGTTTAATTCAATTACCGTACCAAGTGTTTTTTAAATGAAATATTAAAGGTGTTAATTTTGTAGCCTAGATTTTTGGGTAGCTAGCATTTCAGAAATTGTGTACATCAATCTTGAAACCTAAATAGGATTAATGGGAATATTTTTGTAGGTATTCCCGACCTTTTTTTTTTAGTAAATTAATGGATTAAAAATGTATTAAAATAAAAGCAAGCAGTGCACCTAAAATAAAGCACGAATTTATTCTAAATTTTAAATTCCTGCGCCCTTTAAATTCTTAAGTGCAAATTCACCTCGTTCTCGCCAACTATGTTAAATTGTAGATCGAAAAAAAAGCCAATTAACCATAAAACAAACAAATTTATGCATAAAATTTTCATATACTACAACAAATAAATTTAGATACACTGGACGCTCTACAGGGAATTACAGAAAACTGGCTTTTGCTGCACAAAACGAGCATTAAAAAAAGGTTCTGCAGAGATTTTGATACTCTAGTTGTTGATCTCACTGGGGATCGGCGGGACAGGCCATTTGGTACAGGAACTGGACCAAGGTGCGCGTCGGCCGGCCCGTCATCGTATTGCTGGTGAGGTACGGTATCAGGCCGTACTTTGTCTGCAAGCCGGTGCCCCGGGTATCCAGATGGGCCCAGTCCACGCACGGTACCAGTTCATGGAGAACGGCGGCGGCCAGACACGAGTTGGCCAAGCCCCGGCCATTGTTGCTTACGTCGTAGCTCATGTTGTCGGTGACCTGCTTCTTGTAGTAACGCCACAGCGGTAAACGCCACACCCGGTCTCCGGTGAGGGCGCCGGCGGATTGGAACTGCTTCCAGATGTAGTGAGAGTTGGAGAAAATACCGGTGGCACCGCCACCGAAGGCCTTCTTGACGCCAGTACCCACTGTGGCCACATCGACCACCAGCCGGGGCTTGTACGTATTTTGGCCGTAGATCATGGGATCTGCCAGGACAACCACACTGGCCTTGTCCAGATCACGGATGGCCATAGTTTTGCCATTCAGAAGAGTGACCACATCGCCCGGCTTGCAGGACATGCCCGAGGGCATATTCTCGCACAGGGGTATGATGCAGCTGATATTGATGGGCAGCGACAGGGCTGCGGCACAACGCATCATGGCCACACATGCCGCCGCTCCCGACATGCAGGCCCTGTACTCATCCATGCCCTTGCAGCTCCTGATGTTGATGCCGCCCGAATTGAAGGTAACGCCCTTGCCCAGGAATAGAACGGGCTTATCCTCTGGATTGGTGCCGCAATAGGTCATTTCCAGAAGGACGGGTGGCTCGCAGCTACCCTTGGCGATCATCAGGAATGAGGTCAGCCTTTGACTTTCTATCCAATCCATCGTGCGGACCTCCACGGTGATGCCACACGGGCACAGAGCATCCACCGTGGCCTGGGCGAATAGGGTGGGTGTCATACAATTGGCCGGAGTATCACTTAGTCGCCTAGCCAAATTCTGCGCCTCCGCCTTGAAGAGACCACGCGTCCAGCTTTCCATGTCGGGCGAGTCGTACAAACTCAGCATGGGGACTTTCGGTTGCTTCTTCTTGGAGCCTTTGTCAACGTAACGCCACAAGGCAAGGCCAGCGCCCTCAGCCGCCTGCTCGGCATAGTCCATGCCATCGACGAAGATATCCGTGCAGCCGATCTTCTGCAGCGAACGGGCTCCAACGCCGGCAGCCACACGGACAAACTCCATGCCCTCGTCGAGCATTTCCAGTTCATTGAAGCCGATGCCCTCGAGACCGACGCCCACCACGGCCACGCTGTGGATTAGGGTTAGCGTTTAATTATATTTTAAGGAATATTAAGCCTATTTTGGTGTAGATAACAGCGGATATTGTGAGTAAATCTGCTAAAAACAGTTCACATTATGCCAAGCAGCGCTTATTGGCATTAAAGCAGCTCTATGCTTCATTCTTCTGGTGCAACAATGTTGCTTAAAACAACGCATCTGCTTAAAGCAGAAAATATATGCTTAAAGCAGATCAATTGTGCTTAAAGCAGATTGTGCTTAAGCAGCTTAAGCGCTTACAATTCATAAGAAAGCATGTTAAATTCGAAAATTTAGCAATTTCCGCATTATAATTGCTTTCCAGCCATAAAAAATTACCTTCTAAACTCTGGATCAATGTTGTTGAAAACCTTGCCGCGTCCCAAGTGACCAGAAAGCTTTGTTTCGCATATAAGATTTACCAGCTTGCCTTTAAGCTTATCGTCTATCTTCTGGCCGCTGGGCGTCAATTTGGGATCATTCTCGCCCTCCTTTTGGTAAAGGCCAAGTACCAGACCCTTTACTGGACCGGTGTCCCCTTCGCAGGCATGGCGAATAGTGTTAACAGTGGGCAGGCGACTCTGGACGACCGTCTTCAGAAGGCTTGTATTGCGCAGCTTGTTCATATTGCTAGTTCTTAAGGACGTATATCAATATATCCTCTTCTGTTATCCCTGTTTCGGACCGATTTAGTTTTCGTGTGCCTCCAAAAAGTTAAATAAAGACTCGGTAAATTGGCTTTGTAACTTGGTGTCAAGACGTAGACGAATGTACACAATACAAATTACGCAAAAACTTATGAAACACGAATCACAACAAAGAATTTGGACAAAAAAACAAATTTGTGTTTTTCCTTTATTTTTTCCTAATCGAATAAGGCACACGACTCTTACAATGCGAGAACGAAACTGAATATATTTTCGAAACTCCTTCTAATGCCATTTTTGACAGTCCTAAGTTGGCTTCAAGGCATGCTTTGGTACGTAAAATTGTAATATTTATTTATTTGGAGAATTTAGAAAGCTCCAAATAGGATTCAAACTTTTGCAAAGAACAAAAAGCAGGATGTCTTTATAGCTCTTTGTTTCCACTTCATATATAACACCTTCCTCCTGAAATTGTTACCTTTCCTCTTTCTTTCATCACTTTATTTGCTGAATATTCATTTTGAGGCATTATGGTAATAATCACCTTATTATTCAAGTGAGGAAAATATATTTACCCGCCAGCTGCTTTTTGAATTATACTGCTTAATTCAAGGCAAAACTGATAGAGCCCAAATGGTTTAAGTGGCTAATTAAACGCAAAACTTGCCACTGAAATCGATTCATTTGTCCGCATTAAATTATGCAAATGCTGGGCGGTAATTATCTGGCTGATTAATGTAATGAAATGTATCCGAAATTGATTAAAGTTTGGCTCAAATGGAAACGGAAGTTAATTAGTATTAACACTGCAGTGGATAAAATTTATAGAAGCTCATAATAAAATCGTTGCCATACTTAGTGTTTATTTACTAAAATAAAATATTTTAATTTAAATTGTTTAGCAAATAATTTAGGAAGTAACCATAAACTAAAACCCTCTCAGATCCTTTTAAAAACCCATAACTTAAGCGACTTAGGTCACACTCCAGAAAATCCCCTTGAAAAAGTTTTTCTATAATCGAATAGGAGATGATTTTCAAAGTACTTTTGACGCCTTCTTGGAATCTTAAGCGATTCACATAACTGTAACCCCAAACAAGTATACTGTATCTGTATCTGTGAATGTATCCCTAAGCCTAAACAGCAACAACTAAACACAGTTTTCTCACTTAAAGTTGAGGGAACATTTGCCATTGAGTTGGCATTTTGAAGAACTTTTCGGCTTTTGGGGAGAATCTGCAGGATACCGCTCCGTGCCGGAACCATGCCATAAAATCGTGTTGATGATGTCTGTCCTATATGGCAGAGTGTGTGTGTGTGTGTGGATTCGGAAATGTGTGTATTTTTGTGTGTATGTGTTGACAACACTTGCTGCCAACAATTTCATTACCGCCACATTTAAAGTTTTGCCAAGCACACATCGAAAATGAGACAGCAGAAGATACATAACAGAGCTCTGCAGATGCTGACACTGAGAAAAATATATGTTGTTAACTAAGATATTAGAAGCAATAAAATATTTAAAAACTTATATAAAAAGGAGTTAAAATATTGTCTGTAATATAGGTTTAATGGAGCTAAACTAAGTATAGTTTAGTATTCTGAAAGTAGTTCTTAAACAGGAAAGGTTTCCTTGAGAGTTACCTGCTGCAATATTTTCCTACATAATTAATCATTTTTCTTATAGTTATATGAGTTTATATATTTTTTCCCCAGTGACCCCGTACTATATGTGCGCTAAAAGTCGCGTTCAACTATCGCTTATGACTTAGCCCGGCCGGCAGTCTGTGCTGTTTCTATTTGTACAGCAGTCAGGACAGGCCAAGCCATCCATCCTGCGACCCCTGAACTCGCTGCCTGCCCTCTGCTGCTATCCACTGGAGAGACCCGGAGCTCGTTATAAATGGAAAACTTTTGCTGCTTTCTCAAGTGGTTTTTTCTCTAGCATTTTCCTCATTTTTTTTTCCTCCATTTTTGCCGCACTGTTTTTGGCTGTTGCTTTTCAGCTAGCTTTTCAGTTCACATTTGATTCGCAAAAAGTTTTTGGCGCTTGTTTATTTTACTTTTTAATGAGAGAGACATGTCGGTATATCGAGATCGCATGTCTCTGGTATTTGACGATTAGCCATGTGAAATGGTTTTTGGTCAAGTTCTGTGAAAGGAGCAACTTTTGCTGCCCCCATTTTTTGGAGAAAAGTTCGTGGAAAGTTTTGGGGAATTTGTCAAGTGGCCATTTCTGTCGCTGCGAAGTGTCTGCGCAACAGTTGAACTCACATTCCACGAGAGGTGGCATGTTATCTGTACACAAAAAATAATTATCCATTTTTATATTTTTTTCAAATTAAGGGCGTTATTTTTCTCATTGACTTGCTGACCAATTTTTCATAAAAATTAACGTGAACTTGCCCGCAAAATTTCACTCGTTTCCACATATAATTCCCAACTAGTTCTAACATCTCTGAAAGAAGTGGAAGTTGCCGGCCAGAGGTTTATACAGTGTACATATTTACCCCAAAATTATCTAATTTTTAGCTCAAATCAAGAAACAATTTAATTTAGAAAAAAGTGTTTGTCTTATTTTCCCTGTGTAGCTATCCCGTCTGCATAATATTGATTTCCCTAGCTGGGCAATTTTTTCTACTTTTTTGCATGACTCCTGGCCTGGACTTATCCTCTTATCCTTGGATCCATTCTAGTCCTTTGGCCATCTTCAATCTCGTTCTCTAGTGGCTGACTGGATAACACACAGCTTGAGTGTTTTTAATTTCAACTTTCCTTTGCCATGCATCCGGGGATCTGGATTTCAATGGGGCAAGCGGATGGATATCAAAAGTCACTGAAGGACCCATCATCTGGCATTTGAACACCAGTCCTAGTCGTCGTCCCTTGTTTCTGCTGATGCTTTCATTTGTTTACCGTTTGAATGTGGAATGTGTGTTTTTTGTTTGCCATTTTATTGAAAGTTGCAATCAAATGATTGCAGTATATGTCAGTCAGGGCAATCGACCCGCATTTTATTCACAATTCTAGTACTCTTTTTTGTTTTTGTCCCCAATTTTGTGGTTCTTTTGCATTGGAATTTATTGGTATTGAATGTGTTTTTTTTTTTGTTAATTTCTTGTGGCTTTTGTCGCCTTTATTTAGATGAAAAAAACAGGACTTAGATTTTTTATTTCATATTTAAATTTATTTTTTGTGAATTTGTAATGTTGATTATAGATTATTTGAAATAAAAATGTCTTAAAATTAAATATATTTCGGGTGAAGCTTTTTTCATTCAATATTTATCTTTTTATAATTCTTTGTCTTCATTTCCTAATATAGCCCCAAATATTTAGTTTCCAACTCCCTTCTAAAACAGTTAAAAAAAACTTACTTTCCGGCTTACTAGTTTAATCCAAAATTCGCTGAATCCTTCTTTTCTCCCTTCAGGTTTTTGGCAAATTGCTAGCAAATAATAAATAATTGAGTTATTTGATGAATGACAAGGGGGAAATTGGCAGAAAGGAAACGTTCCCATCATTTAAATTGAAGGCAAATATGTAGTTGGACCTCCTGTACCTCCCCATCTCTGATTTTCCATCAGCGTCAAATTGAAAACTTTCCTGCTCTCCAACGAGTTGGTCCATAGGAAAAAAAAGGAACCAGCAAAAGCCAAGGCAAAATCCTGTCTAACACAGGATGTGTGAGAGTGTCTGTGTGCTAGTCACAGTAAGCCAAAGCTTAGTGGGCCAAAAACGGATGAATTTTCCCTCCTTTTTTTTTCAAAGAGACAGACGACTAAAAGTCATTCAGGCTGTGGAGGATGCATGTTCCTGATTTTTTAATTGACGATTAAAGTTAATTGAAATTCATCATTAGGCTGATTGATTGAGGAAAAGGGAGCCATGGCTCTCATTTTGTTTAAGCCCAATATTTTCCTTTCATTTGCCTAGCATTTATCAATTTGCACTGTTCTGGCATAAGCCGATTATGGCCAGGGCCCAAATGAAAGCCAGAAATATGCCCGAGGCATTTCGTGCGGTCACGAATAGCCTAAAGAGAAATGGTCCATGACGAAAATCTACTTGTCAGCAACTTATCAAACGGGCGAGAGAGTCTGAGGAGGCCAACCAAAGATTGAGTGGGACAAAAAATTACACTAATTAATTTAAAAAGCTCTGACAATCAGCATCTGTTTGTCTCTGGCACTGGCACTTGGGGAGGAATATAATATGTGTCATCTCGCACTGGGATCTTGATAAAAAATGTATAAACTTTTTGAATGAGCAAGTGATTTTTAAAAATTTATAAACTGAGATTGTTACGTTTTCTTTATAAGATAATTGAATTGTTTAAAATTAAGATTGCTGTGAAAATGTTTAAGAAAAATGTATTCCTTTTGATGTCTTAGGAATTTTCAGATTCCCTTTTTTTACTTAGATTATTATTATTTTTGTTATTATCCTTAAAAAGGCTAATTTTTCGATATTGTATTTTTAGTCCGAAAATTAAATAAATAATTAAATAAATACTTAAAAGATTTATTTAAATGAGACAACACATTCAACCTTCCGATGGGGCATGTACAATTTTTGTTTTTGTACCTTTTCCATACTCTTCGATATAGTACAAACATTTGACCCTTTATTTTTGCCAGTGCATTTCCTATCTGACTACCTAATGGACACTGAAAAGTATGCAATATGTAAAACTTAGCGTCTGCGTGAACGGCAGTCTGTCTTTTGACAGTGCACTGAAAATGAGCGCTGACATTTATTAATGTTAACGCATCAACAACAATCGCTCTGCCCTCGCCTTCGCCTCGGGCCAATGGCGTGGGCGTGGCAGAAGCTACACAAGTGGAATTAAATACGCATTTGCCCTGTCAGTTTCCCTCGAGCGTCATAAAAGTTTCACCAAAGTCGGTAAGGTGACGGGTAAAAGGGACTTACCGAAGATAATAAAAATGTTAAGGTGCCGGGGCTTATTATAAAAATGACATTAAAGCGACAAAGGATCATCAGCGTTGGGATAATGCACAAAGAGCCAGGCAGTCTTGAGTTATTAAAGTGGATATTCAAGAGGCAATTGGCAACGCCCCGAGCGGGGATTGTGGCAGCTGCCATCATCCTCGCTCCCTACCTCTCTGGCCAAGGATCTCCTTTAAAGTGCCTAAATATGGCGGAAAATGGCAATTATTTCCCTTTGCCTTTGGACCCTAGGAAAGCAGCATAAAGTCTTGAAGTGGTTGGAACTTAAACGATTTGCTGGTTAAGCACTACTCCCAGCCAGAACTGAATGCTCATAATTGGGTAGATATTTTACAATGCGAACTGAAGAGGGTTGAAAAGATGTCAAGGGTGGCACAAGTCTGACAGAATTATGTACCAGAGTGGCATGAAAATCTGTGGAGAATTAAAGTTTTATTTCAGTTGCTTGGAAAATTAAATGGAGAACAGATTGAGAATTTAATGTGAGTGAATTAAGAGCAAAATGTTTTTAATTTTCACTCAAAAAGCTGGTAAAACTTTAGTTTAAATTTTATTTGTTTTTTTTTGTTTTATATAATACAGAAACCTTCTTACTTCTTAATATGACCTTATTAGTTAAAGGACTTCTAAAGATACTTTTAAGTTTCATTTAATTTTTAACTATATTCTGCCATCATTTTAACTTAATTTTATTTTGTTAATTTAAATGTAAGTTAATGCAAACTGAAACCTTAAAAAGCATTTTTCTTTCCTTTGAATTCGCTTCTTAGTCCTAAAAAATTCCACACTTTTTATTGCTTTACCTTGCAAGGCAATGCCATATTTCAACCTGTTCGTTGTGGCCTTTAGTTACTCGTTTTTTCTCACACAAAATTACAAAAAAGTTGGACGACCCGCGGGGCCTTGGTCCTAATCCCAATGCATGTTGATCCTGCTAACATAACTCATACGTATAATTTTATTTGTGGCCTTTTTGGGTTTTTGGCGCCACTGGCAATTTGACGCTCAAATAACTAAATAAAAAAAATGTAACAAAGGTTGCCACTAAAGTTATGAAAATAAACCCAAACGAATGCAGGACCTTTAGCAGCGCCCGAAAGTCTGCAATTGTTAAACTGTTATACGGTCCAAGACCAGCAGCATCACAAAGAGAGTGCCAACCAGCCAAAGGTTAAAGCGCATGATCACAGAGCAAAAATACAGAGAGAGAAAATATAGAGAGAGTTGTGAGATGAAGGGCGGATGCAATGGCAGCAGCACCAAAAAAAGGAACAACAAAAACAATAACTAAATGGAAAACAACAACAAAAAGGCCAGGGGTTTAGGCCAAAAAACGTAACAACGACGGCCTGACCTTCACCATTACCGCAGTTCTTTTATTTTTTTTTTAAGAAAACAATTTTAAGTGTGTGCGTGTGTGCCACTTAGTGGGGGTGTGTGCGTTCGTATCTGCTTTTGTTTGGCTTAAATGTTTTTTTTTTTGCAAAATGAAGCAAAGGCGGCGGCATTGGAAAAAGGACGTCATTGTGACGGCATTGATACGCGGAAGTAGAGCCACACGGCGCATACTTAATGATTGCGTATGAAGGCACTGGAAAAAAAAGGGGAGAGATTATTTTTTCTAAAAGTAATGAGCAGAAAATGATTTAGTTACGGGATTTAAGGACATAATGAATAACTTAGTGCCTCTTCAACCCTTAAAACATACATAGTTGATACATTTAAGTAAATGTCATCAGGCGAATTGATTTAGAAATGTTTGTGAACTCTGAAATTCTTCAGTCTGTATACAGCTAGAAATCTACATCTCTAGATCTCAGAAAATATAAGGGGTACAACTACCAAATTTGGAAAAAATATTCTTATAAGAAAAAAGCATAATAAAATGCTTTTAAAATTTGACAAAACTTTGCTGTAAGCATACAAAAATTATTTAAAAAAAAAATGATTTTTAAAACTCATAACTTGAATTTCTTTTGTTATAAATGATCTTTTAATGTTCATTAAAATTTTTTGAAGTGCCTCTGATGAGCCTGCAAAATGATGGCAAACATCTAATGAGTTTGTTAACCCAAAAACGTTCGATTTGCAAGGCAATTCATCTCGCAGACACACAAATCGTACTGGAATTTCAGTGAAATCGTACTGAAATTGCACCGAAATCGTACTGGAATTTCTGCAGAACTTTTCACATCGATTTGCGTGATTTTCTTTTTGCGATTTGAATGCGACATTTACGATGTGTTGGTTCAACAATTTTCGTTGTCATTCGTTTTGGCATCGCTGGAAATATGCTGGGCATGATTGATGATAGGTCTGATTGAATGGGTTTCCTCGTCCTCGTAGTTGTCGTCAAAGTGCCTGATAGATTGTATTTCATGGCATCCCAGCGAAGGACTTGCAGCAGGTGGCAGCAGCAGCAGTGCCGGCGGTTGCCAGGACGCAAGTATCCTTCGCTAAGCGGATTTCCAGCCAGGACCCAGCAGAGCAGCAGCAACAAAAGGAGTTTTTGTGTTTTTGCATGTGGTCTGCGTGTGCGGAAACTTTACTGTGTTTTTTTCGGAGAGAAACGAACTTAAGTAGGATTTTTTCATTCCACCCAATTTTTTTTTCTTTTTTTTTAATGCTAAGTGGAAAAGAGAAGCATTTAATCAAGTTTATGTGGAATAAATTATATATATATGTGCTTTCGTTGAAATAATGGCTCCGGCGATGCCATTAGGCTTATTAGAAAAGAGAGGGAGAGATAAAAGAGGGAAAAGGTACTAGGGAAAAACCCTACTAAAGAAGTCAATGCGATTAAGATGGATGGATGGGCCCCGAAAAGTGGAGAGCATAAGTACGAAAATTATGAATGGGAAAATAAATGGGGTAAAAACGGGTTGAAACAATTTATAAATCAATGAATTTTAAGTGAGGCGAAAGGCAAATACAAATACATTTTCTTAAATCATTTAACAAGTTTCCCATTTGAATTATATTTAATATTTGTTTTACAAGCCTTAAACCTCAAATCAACAAATTTTCTTTTCAATGATATACATAAATTCTTACCGAAATACCCACAAAAATGCAATCACAGAAATATATCTTGTCCACAAATAAAAGTTCCTTATCTATTTTTATTGAAATTCTTTGGGAAAACTCAACCAAAAGTTGTAGCAGATGGAAAATACATATATAATTTTGCATATTGTCCGAAGCAAAATATAAAAATTGCTGGTACCAAGCATGCAGAATATAACAAAACATATGCCAACCCACAGGCCACCCACACAATGTGGGTATTCTCATGTAAATAACTGCAAATGGAGCTGTTGAGAAATAGTTGACAATAAAGTTTTCCTGTTTTGTTGTTGGCTAAGCAAGTCAAGGTTTTGGATTTTCGTTTTTTAAGTAATTGCTGTTTATGCCAAATTATTGTGTAAGTTTTCCTTTGTCGGTCTATAACATATATGTAGTAGGTGTGTGGGTGTCCACGCCCCTTGATTTATGGCTCGAGAAAATTTGCAAAGCTCGTTGTCAAAAAATAAACAATAAACTTGGGTCAAAGTGGACAAAAAAAAAAGTCGAGGGAACAAAAGTTTTATTTTGTGTGCCATTTGGTCATTGTTCACATTTCTGTTGATGTTCATTTTCGTGTGGATTTTGGGCACTTTTTAAATTTTTCGCTTTTCTTTGTACTTCTTTTGACAGTTTTATTTTTGAATATATTTTTTTTTTCTCTCCGTGGAATGGCGAGACTCAGGTGGGTCTTTGTTTAATTGTTGTTCTTGTTTTTGTTGTGCCTTGAGCTTTTTGTTTGCCAAAAGTTTGACATTTTCATTATTTGATAATGACATTATTAGGATGTATTATTTTTATCTTGAAGAAATATTTGCAATTTGAACTTGAATAGAAAAATTAAGGGACCTTAAGGAGGTGTAGAGTAAGCCACTACTTAAATATTTAATTTTATTATTAAAAGGCCCCAGCTGAAAGGTAGTCTTGTAATTTTTCGAAAAAGATATCCTTATTGTACTTTAAGCTAAAAGCATCCTTGATGGAAATGGAGTATTTTGCAAACAAAACTAAACCTGCTGCTGCTACTACTTCCACTGCAGTGCCTCAAGAGTGAAAAGTCTCATATTTTCATCTCGTTTTTCATCCTTTTATCCTTCTGATGATGACGGAAGTCCCCAAGTGACAGACAATTTTAACGTTAACAAGAATAACATGCGGCAGACGATGGATGGAAACTTTAGCCACATGTGCACAAATATTTTTTTTGTTGTATTCCAGCCAGTCGAGCGCCTCTTAGCCCGGCATAATAATGAATTACGTACACCGGGAAACTGGAGGAATCCCGGAATCCTGCAATCCTGCAATCCCTGCCATCGTCATTATCATCAGTAGCAGCATCAGGCATCAGGCTGCTGCTACCTATGGAAACGCTCTGAGCACTCGCTTAGCTTTCTTGCCACGCTTTGTTGGCTGCAACAATTTTACAATTGACTGTTTCCACTGTATTTTTCTAAAAGGGATGATGGGAGGGGGTTTAAGGGGGTAGGGAAGGGTGAGTTGCAAGAGAAAAATGGGAGGGCAAATGGAAGGAAAAATGGGTGGGTTCGTAAAACGCTCGACTTGTTTTACGCATTATTTACTTAGTTGGGATGCTGTGCCTCATGCTCCCCCAAGTACTACGTGTGCACGTGTTTGTATAGGTGCACTGCAAAAAAAAAACTAGATAGATTTTATATAGATTATACAATTTAATATTAAGTTAAGCAGTATGTCTCAAATTGAGCTTAATTCTTGATCAACCATTGTTTTAACTTTCGGTTTTCCATGGCATAACCAAAATTCACACCATTCTATGCAAAATAAATTAAGATTCGAATTAGAATTTAGAATTAATTTAGAATTTACAATTCATATTTCACGCCTTTTAAGCCTTTCCTTTTTTTCTTTACCCAAAAATATTTAACAAATAATAAATTAAAATAATTCTAAATGTACTCTCTGTGTATTTGTGCGTGTATACACCATGTAAATGTCCGTCCGTCTGTGTGAGTGTACGTTCATTCCGTGGGGGATAGGGGCGTGGCAAATGAACTAGCATTAAAGTAACTTTGCGGCAAGCAGCAAAACGTTTGGTTACAATTAATTTCGTACTCCGCCATGAAGGGGGAGAGGGAGATGTCTGTGTGTAAGTCTGCCAGAGATGCGGGCAGTCGAAAAAGGAGGTATCAGGGGCAGGGGTTGGTCTAATAGCCAGCTAGGGGGTGGTGTTGGGCTCTCTTTAATGGCAGCAATTTTAAATGAAAACCGGCCCTGGAGTGCCGTAGCTGTAAAAGTATTTTGCGGGTATTTTTCCCCTGCGTAACCTGAAAGCAAATGAAGGGTAAAAGCAGGTCGAAATTCCGCCATCAAACAAAAGAATTCCGTCAAAAACACAACGAAGCTAACGACAACGAAATTACACGAATATCAAATCAAAATTATCTACCTGCCAGGAGATTTTTAAATGCCGGGGACATAAAGCCAAAAATGGGGCAATAAAAATGTATCTTAAATGCGTTTGGGAAACGTGTAATGCGCCAAGGAAATTTCCCAGATAAAGGTATATAAGAGGAAATGGCAGCAACTTGATACCCAAGTCGCTTTTCCCCCAAACTCATCTTTATGTATTTTATTCTGATATTTAATACCCAGAACTTACTTGATCGGATTGTTTGCAAAGACAAAATCCCCTGATGTTAGCAGAAGAAAACTCACACAATACTACACATGGAACACACTCTACTCCTTTTTTTTTGACACAAGATGATGCTAAATGACAGGCGGCTTATGCAACATTTATTTGATATTGTGTTAAATATTTAACGCAGGACACGATAAAACACTTTGCCTCATTAATCCAAACGCACACACACACACACAAGATGAGGAGAAGACCAACTGCTAATTGAAGCCGGCACAAAAGGACACACACTTTGTCCCCGAAGGACGTAAGCCCAAAGCCTTTAGGCAATGATTGATACGAATGGCCCACGGAATTTCGAAGGGATCTTTGAGTTTTTTATTTGTGCCGAGTTTTTTTTTTCTATTTATTTTGATACGAAAATTACGCGATCCGAAAAGTGGGCGTTGAGCAAAAGTTTTGTCCGTCCACACGATAGCACTTTCGAAGGGAGACTGAATGCCCAAACGCCTGTAAGTATGCAGTAGCCGCTGTGTATAACAGTATAACGCTTTTTTCGTGTGCGTAAGAGAGCAAAAGAAGTGAGAGAAGAAGTGGGGAGAAAAGGCAGAAGCAGGAGCAGAAGCTGCCGCAGTAGCTCTTTAGGATAATATTACCTGATGGAAGTCGAAATAAAATTTGGTTTAATGGACGACGGCCCAGTACGACGACCTTGATGTGTTCAGGGCATCATCATCAGCATAAACTTGGCCAACAACTATTTAACCACCAAAAACATATGTGTGTGTGTGTGGGTGTGTTAAGCCAAATCGCACAAAAATAGTGGCTAGCAAAAACACTTTTACCAAATTGCCCAAACGAGCTTGCACAATTTATTTTTATTGGCAAAACCAGAGAACTTTATGGCTGGCAACGATTATGATTATTTACTCAGTGTATTTGGGCGTTTGGTTACATAATTAGGCCATTAAATATAAGTGCCTGTATCTGTGATTTCTCCCACAGCAACGGCAGCATCACAAATCGATCAAGATGGCAAACAAATTCAGCCTGTGACAACGGAAGCATTTCCAATTTTAAATGGAAGGCAGAGAGAGAAATGGCCATAAAGAAACGTATTTCAGCGGCAAACTTGGCCGGAAAACGTAATTGAATTTTTATTGACATTCTAGCGGAAGCTGGGAGGTGAGGACAGGCTGTGTCACTCGAGCGACAGACAGAGTTTCCAGGCGAAATAAAGCGCAACTATTTTGCACAAAATGACCGGAGAGCCTGGTCTGCGAAGGAGGTAGAGTGGAAGCTGGAAAAAGACTAAGGAAAAGCAAGGAAAAATAAAGATACTTAAAATTAATTTCGTTTTTTTTTAAGGCGTTTTTAAGGGGGGGATTTAGTCCCGGGATTGCCAAGAATAACCTAATTAGGGTTGACTTAAAGCAGCCTAGAGGGGAGTTTCAAGTAGATTAGTCTGGCAGGAGGCCAAAAGGGTATTCTGTTTAAAAATAGCCATCTTAAAGAGAATAAATAAATAAAGAGGGTTAAAAATGGAATCTTTTTTGACATGGGAATTTGTTTAAATTATTAAATTACCTTCTATTGAT
Organism: Drosophila ogumai; assembly: GCA_018904815.1. Taxonomy (NCBI): domain Eukaryota; kingdom Metazoa; phylum Arthropoda; class Insecta; order Diptera; family Drosophilidae; genus Drosophila; species Drosophila ogumai. The sequence continues at coordinate 253 of JAEIIJ010011115.1, read as the reverse complement.
CTTTTACTTTCTTGTTTATAAACTTGTTGTTGTTTCTTTTTTAATTACCCAACTATTTTAATAAATCCTGTAGAGAATCTCACTTCCCCACATATTTATGACCATAATTGTTTTTCTATATTTCTAATTACCCGCCAATCTGAAGCTGAAAATCTGTTTGCCAATTAAAAAGCGTCCCGAGTGATACTTTGTCATGGCTATCTGGCCATCCCACAATATGCAACTATTATCATTTAGTGCCCCCAAAGCGATT
>JAEIIJ010011090.1:0-38406 GCA_018904815.1 Drosophila ogumai | reverse complement strand
AGGGCCCACAGGCGTATAAATTATAAACAAAATGACTAGAAAATATCGACTAGTTGATGCCCCTTGATTTCATTACTTTGGAATATAACATTACTTTTTCAGATATAACTACAAATTTAAATAGTCTTTTGTTATTTACAATATAAACTTATTTATTTTTTGAACTACCTATACATTTTATTTAATTTAAAATAAATAAAGTAAATTAATAAAAATGTAAAGCATTAAAAGTTTAACAAGGATTTATGTAGCAAACCAAATACAAAGCCTAAAACTGCCCAAATCCAAAAGCATCCTGGCAGTAAGCACCGAGTGAAAAGGACGAGTCTCCTGTAATTAGGTTAAATACACACGTGGCTCCAAGTGCCCGGCTGCGAATGTGTGAGTATGTGGCCTGGCTGGAGATAAAACGCTGCAAAAATGAGGTGAGAAAAGGAAATAAAACAACCAACGGCTGGCCCAGCGAATAAAAATGGCGCGTAATTTGCACGTTTAACCGCATGACAGCGGAAAAAATTACACAACCCATATACACAATAGACAAAGACACAAACACGTACGGATATAAGCAGTGGCGTAGGCGGGACCTTAAAAAAAACAACACCACAATAACATTCAGGTTTACATTATTGCAACCTTTAAGAATTTGTTTTAATGTATTTCTTTTATTTATTGAAATTTAAGAAATAATAGAAGGTTGAAGGGTAATTTTGTTAAAATGAGTAGCATTAGAAGCTGCTATATATCCTTTAAATGTTTCTATAAGATACAATTATAGAAATATATACAGTAGTAGTTCCATTAAAATAAAAAATGGTCTTGAAACTGATAGATATGTTAACCTAAAATGCGCTAAAAATATAAATGATGAAAACAGAATTTAGTTTGATTTTATTTTGATGCTAACATCATTTTTTTTTGGCTTTAAAACCACAGCTACTTTTGCTAAAACTTTTCCATAATTGATAAACTGTAAAGCTTGTACTCCTAAAACATCTTTCATTCTTAGAAACTTGAATTTTTCGGACAAAAAAAAAGGTTAAAGAATATATTGTCAAACCCGATTGATAGCTTCATCTGAATATGATCCGACACCCCCTGTGACAAAGCCCTGCTGGCGCCCCTGTTCACTCCTGTGAGCTTGTGGCGTCTAAATTACAATTACATGGCAGCAAAGGCTAGAGCACTCAAGTCGCCCAACTGGCCTTGGGTGGGCTGCTGCTGCTGCCTCTGGCCCAGTTGTTGTGGCTCCTGGGCTGGACATTCGAGCATATGGTCGAGTAATTATCCTGTTGCTCTGCCAACATCTCGGCTTAGCCATCAGCCATTGCTGTGCCCTACTTGAGCTCCGCTGCTTATCGGAATGCCCATCAGGCTGGCTGGTCCGAGATGACTTGATTAATTGAAATATTCTGAGCCTAAGTTCGGGGACTCATTGTAATAGCTCATTGGGAGCATATGTTGGGCCCGTCACTTGGGTATTCAATGAGGATAATATCATTGCGAGTATGATATTAAATTATGCGCAGTGTATTAGGGTTTTTACCCTTTCAAATACCTTTTTGGAACCGTTTAAAAACTATAAATAAAATTGAAAATAAGGTAGACAAGTTAATAGAATATTTCTTAATTTGATTTTACATTCATTCAATTTCTTTTGGGCTACTTAAATACATTTTTCATTAAGTTTTCTTTGACTGAAAAAAAAGAGAAAATATTTATGATTGAACTGTTTCTAGAAAGTTTATCCTAACCAAGTTTTAATAGTGGTTTTGTCTTAAATTGTCCTAAATTTATAAATATCATCTAAGAACTAACGGCCTTCAGCAAGAGTATCTGCTTGTCTTTAGCACCGCCCCTTGGCCGGACAAAAACTTGTTGCCTTAACTTTTAATTAAGCCAAGAGTTTGTGTAATGTATCTGGCCGTGCGTCCTTCTGTGCTTCCAGAGAGTGTGTGCGAAATTAACAAATAAGCGTATAAATTATGCCACAACACGCTGGCAGCTCACACACACACTCTGTCCTGGGAGAGCCCGGAGGCCACCAGGAACAGGGAAATATGAGCGCCAACTGTGGACGGGCGACATTGGCAGCTTTCTCGCCATTTGGCGTCATTGTCATCGATGTGGTAGGAAAGGGGGTCAGGCATCCAGTCTCTGTCCATTGCCAGTAGCCTCCACATCCTGCCAGCCTCGAATTACATTGGCTTTAAAACGCAATGCGTCCTTCTGTGTGTGTTTGGGCCACTGCTAGTGTTGCTGCTGGTCAAACATGACACTTGCCAAGACCCAGAGGCTCTTCAAACTCCAGGCAGCGACTTCAAGATGACCATTAAGGCATGCAGGTACATATCTTAATCTTAAAGTTTGAGAAAAACTTAATGGTAAATATTAATATTCCATTCTTTAGGCCTTTTGATTGTTGTTTATAATCCCTAAAGTCAGCAATAGGTTGTGTATTTTATATTTTCATATTATATCACAATGATCTCATATCTCATTTCCATTAATAATTTCATAGACCTCAAAAGCTTTTTATAAGTTTTAAAAAATAAATGTATAATTATAATTTAGATCCATTTTGGTAATTCTGAAAATCTTACAGACTTACAATCTGCTTTAGCTTTATAATTTAAAAGCATTTCAAAATATTTTTATGCTAAAACTAACCAGCTCCTTAAAATTCCCCACTCTGCCTCCAGAGGGTATCAAAATTTCTGGCGCCATCACCAGTTCCACACGTTGCGTTTGCGTGATATCGACATCAGAGAGACATTGGACAAATGTCGACAAAGTCGGAAAACCACACATACTCGCACACCTGCTGGTTGTTGCTTAGGGCCAGAATCATTACCACGACCAAAGCTTGGCTGGAAGCGATAAGCCGCATTTGCCGGACACGGAATGGAAATGGGTAACGGCCTGCTTTATTGTTTGAGTTTTTCGATGGACAAAATGCCGCGGAACTGTCCGCCATCAGTTTGGGCGTAAAGATTTTACGATCTCGGATAAACATGGCTGCGGCTGCAGGTCCAAAAGTAGACATTCCTTAAGCGAAATTTCTAAAGATTCATTCTCTTTACCACACGCACTTCTCCCCCTTCTCGGGTAGTCATAAAATAAAGACAGAAAATTGCAATAAACTGACCTTAAAGGGCAGAAATGACTTTGTGAGCAGATGAAAGAACATTTTGAAAGGGACCACAAGCTAATGAAATGCACTTGATTGTCTTGAAATTGCCAGAATATTTGGGAAATTTATGAAAAATGTTGTATCCTTGTAAAAGAGACAGATTTGGCTACAAGAAATGATTTATTGCCTTCATATTTACAGGAACATTGTTGAAGTAAAAATTAAGCAATTCAGAAGGTAATAAAATAAAGTAAATATATTTTTCTTATGCTTAAAATTCAGAACATTTATACTTGAGAATTTCAATTATTGAAATATAAAAACTGAATCCAAAGTGTCCTTAAATGCATGTGAAATTATCTATAGTTATTTAGATTAAATTTTAGCTTTCATTTTTAATTAAATAAAAAGTACAAATTTGTTGTGGCAGAAGTATTTTCAACTGTCAGACATTGAAAACCTTTCAACTGGTTTTACTACATGCCAATTATTCTCGATTCTCCACCTCGACGTGGGTACTACCGCATTGACTTTGATGCCTCAACGTGTTTCTTTTTCATAATTTACGAGCCGAATGTTTCATTTCATGTTTTATGGGAAATAAATTATGACCCCGCCCAGCACTTTCCCATTGACAACGTCAACAAAGAAGGGAGGCCAGCTAAGCCGGCGATAAGAACTTCTGCCCCACAAAAACCAGCACCAGCAAAACCCCGAAAAAAAAAAAACGCAGACACGAAAGATGCCAAAATAATGGAAGAAGAACTGCAAACGGATAGAGGGAAATTTATGTGCGTTTATTGATTGCCGAACGGGAGAAAAACAGCAAAGGATGAAAACTTGTCCAGAAACCGAGGCGAATTTATGTAAATTTCCCCTTTGGTCCTCAAAGCGACTTTTATGAAGACAAAGTGCAGCTGGGTCTGGCCAGAAGAATACGCAGAAAGAGAAGCCCCTAATCAGAGGGATTCAATTCTGGTGTCCTTTGGTGTCCTTAAAATGTGCACTGCACGAAATACATTGTTTTTTTTTTTGTGTATAGAGGCAACAGGTGAAAGTATATTTAGAGATGTATTTTTCACAAGGAAAGTACTAACCAGACATTAAATATAATTAATAATTATGACTATGATATTTTCTTATCCAAGATTTATTATTTACAAAAATATTATAATTGTAAAAATCTCTTCCTTGTAGGTTTTAATTATTATTATAATTTTGGTATATCAAAAAATACAACGAAATTATAAATACAATACAAATTTTTAAATTTAAATTAAATTTTTATTGTACCCAAAATATTGTTCTGTTTAAGAATTACCTCCATTTTGGCCAGTGTTTCGATATCACAGCCAACGAGGCCTGAAAAGGCAAAACCTAGAAAGTGGCCTCTTAAAGTGACCTGGTCAGGAAAAGAACTAGAGCGGGACTCGTTCCAGCTGAGGGAGACTAGGCTTAGGCAGTAACTTTAACGCCACATGTGGGCCATCCCGATTGTGTATTGTTCGGGTGTGGGTCATTTATATGCAAAGCATAACCATGGCTCCACAATATGTGGACTCTAATAAGCTGGCGGGCCAAGGACCCCGTCCCACTGGCACGTATCCCATCCCGCATGCACCACTCAGGTAGTCTGGACTATAATTTGGTCTCGTATCGAACTGCTCCAGCAGCAGCAGCAGCAGCTGCTATAAATATAATTTCAATAGAAAAAGTTGCCAATATAAGTGCCAAGTATTGTTCGTGCCGCGCAAGAAGCTCTCGAACTTCCAGCAATTGTAGTAGTTTCCTCCCCCCACGTTCGTTTCGGGGAAATTTCTTGGCTCCTGTAGTTCCTAATGTCGGTGTGTCCTGCTCCTTAAAGTTTGGTTCTTTGTGCTGAAAGCTGAGTTAGTGCTCCAGGGCACTTTCCTTTCAATCACACATAGTTTACACCATACATAAATCGAATTATGGCAGCTAAAACTTTGGTAATAAATGAAAAATGTCTTAGAAAAGTTAGAGGAAAATAAACCTGCAACCTGATTAATTGATTCTTAAATTTGTAATTTGAATTCCTAAGACTATTATTTATTCTTTTAGTTTTCAAAGCCCGCTTTAATTCCTGTAATCTCAAAAACTAAATAATAAATATCTTATATTAATATAAAATGTATTTGGACTAAAACGGCTCTCCCCACGATTCTAGGGCATCAGAGAAAATTCATTAAACGAATTCTTAAATTAAATTCCAAAAATAAACTCGTCGAAAGAGATGAATATGTATGTACATAAAACATATGTATTTGTACCTATAGATATAGATAGCAAAGGTCAGCGACAACCAGAATGAACAACTGCGAGACAAAAATACAATTTCGGTGAGATGGGAAAATGAGCAGAATTCAAATTGAACGTGGACGTCATATTTGTTTTAGCTTTAAGTAAAAGGGTATTTTTACATTATTGATATTATTAGTACCCTGTCAAGTTTAAATGTTTAAATTGATATAAAACCCTTTAATGTTTGCAACATAAATAATGAAAAGCCAATTAAACAGACTTTGTGAAAGAGTCTCGATAATGAGTCTTTGATTTAAAATTTAAAAATGTATTATATAAAAGCTTGACTCTAAATAATTAATTAAATATTAAGTGGGAATTAAGCAAACGTCTGGCTTGGGGTTAAGTGCAAATAGTCGACTCACACACTCAAAATTGGCGCTCTGACTTGCTTAGCGTTGTCATTTTTTCTTCTAAACGCTGCGTGGCATATGCGGCGTATGCGCAACGCGGATTTACCTCACAATGTCAACAGAGCATTCGTCTGGTATGTATATAGGTACTATATGATGTGCTTGGAGGCGAGGATGCCTGCCAAGTAAATAAAAATTCATGAAAGCAGCGCTTGAATATGTTACACAAATTTCCCCTAAGAGGCTGAGGCCCGGACTAAAAAAATAAGGATGAGTCGTCTCAGGTAGAAAGTTGCCATTGTTTATGGTAATCGGCTAAAGGGGCGAGAAAGTAAAGGAAGGGATCCCCGTAAGCGGCCACTATTCACTTCACTTTTGCCGGCGCATAAAATGTGTCAGGCGAGGTGCTTAAAAAATATGAAGCGTAATTCCAGAGCGGTGGGAAAAGGGACGAGAGTCCCAGGCTCCAGCAGGGTTTCGCCCGTAGTGGAGACTGTGTGTCGTCGACTTGGCTTTAATAAATAAATCGCAGCTGCATCAGTTGGCACATCCTCCTGTCGCCTGTTCACAATGCCCTTGACTGCTTGTGATTTCCTGTGGAACTTCCCAGCGACAGATAACAAAACAAATAAGGAAACAAGGTGTGTGACTTCGACTTGGGGATACCCGGTATTCCGATTAATTTTTACGAATATTATAATTAAATTAAATATTTATGATAATATTTTGTATTTAAAATACAAGGAATAATTACAATTACAAGTTAAAGTTTACTTTATGTTTATTAATTTAACAATAAACAATGCCTCTTCGGGCAAACTTTTGTAGTTCTTAAATATAGGGTATATAAAATGAAGAAAAGTGACGGAATAAAGTGTTGAACGTAAGTAAGTATTTTGTATACAGGTATGAGGAGGGTAAACAGGCTAATGGCCTTGATTGGATGAGATAAATTTATGATTCCCATGGTTGTGTGTGTAAAAAAATAAATTAAAGCTTGATTAGCTAATTGGCTGCGGACACAGAATTCTGCATTCGAGGAAATTAGGAAAAGCATGAAGCCTTAGTAACTTAAGGTTTAGTTTATAACTTTAAATAAATAAAAAATAAATGGGTTTAACAAAAAGGATTATGTATTTTAAACAAGCTTTATTTTTGGAAATGTTCATTTTATTTAAAAGATAAAAGAAAATAAGAAGATGTGCAACAAGCAAACATAAATAATTTCTTTTTAATAGTTATATCCTTGAATTTAAAAGAATGATATGTACTAAAATTTTTAAATTAAGTATAACAATATTGAGCATTAATAGTCTCGTACGAGGAACTTGTCTTTGCATATTAAATCTATTTATTTTAGTTAAAATAGTTTAAAAAGTAAATAGTTTCTTAATCCTTAATTCGTATTGACTTCATAAACAAGTTCTTTTAACATTTTATACTTTAACTTGATATCTTCATTTTCTTTCCAACAGATTTATGAGGCTCACATTACCCAATCCATCAGTTTTTGGTTCATGTAAACCGCTTTCCACTCACTTTGCTGGCAGACATCGCCCGACCCTTGAGACTCTGCAGGAACTCACTCAATAACGGCTCGCCCACTCAGCTCCCTTGGCTGTTGAGTGAGCGCAACACTGCGAATACGTAACATACGGACACCGATGCATATCGCGTATACGCAGCGAGTGAAACCACTCAAGGGCCTCGGGTGAGCCCGAAGTCTTATCAGCAGCTAACCTGTTGGTCGGACGCTCCGACGCACGAGCTCGGACCGTTCAGTTGCCTGTGATTCTTCGTTGGCGGCGGATGCGAAAATCGGCATATTGACTCGGTGGAAAATCAAGGAGAAGCATTCTCGAACAGAGGGAAAACTGTCTTCGGCGGAAGGCTAAAATATTTTCATTGTGCAGTGAGGAACTGATAGCGAAAGTGTGAGAGTGGAAGCGAGGAGGAGACCAAACAAGTGCCGGAACGTGCTCGAGTGCCTCCATCCTTGCGGTTTTTGGTTTCTCGGTGTCTCGAGCCCCTCCTCCCCGCATTTATACATACACCGCATAAGCGGTGTTGACACGTCGGCGGTCGCCAGTTTTCGGTTTTTATTTATACTCTTGTTTATACTTTTTGCCCGAGAACTTTTCGCCTTTCCGGCAATAATATTTAACGGCCAGAGTGAGAGTTAAAGTTTAACTGGCTGCAAAATAAACTTGAAATTAAATCAATTTGACAAGGCAAGCAGTTGGAGTGAGTGAGTGAGTGAGTGGTGAGTCTGGTTGGAACACCAAAATGTATTTGTTAATAAGTTTGACATGTTTTTGGGGGTCCGGCCAAAGTATATCCCCGAGTATATTCATTACGAACCGAACAAATTGAATTCCAGTCAACTTTTCTTTGCGGCCTTTTTCTTTGCCTCGCTCTCCCACAAAGAAAAGTTTTATTCCGCTGCCAAAAAGAGGCTCGGAGCGGCCTGCCAGAGTCCCCAAAAAAGCATTTAACTTTTATTTTGTTTTGCGACAAAACAAATAAGTTAGCTGAAAAAGAAAAAAAAAAAATAAAACGCGAGAATGTTAAAAGGAACCGAGGAAGAAAAGAGTGTACGGGGAAAAAGAGATAACATTAGGGAAAACCCAATTGCATTTAAAAGAAAACGAAAGCCGTATGGAGGGAGGCACGTACTCTGCTTACTTTTTATGTCCAAATCAAATGGCTTGGCCGTGACTGTTCCTTAATTAAAAATGCAAATTTCCCTTTAATTTTAATGGGGCCCTCGAAGCAAGCGTCTGAAGATGCTCCGAACACAACTCTAGATTGATTCTAATTGATCCCCTCTGACACGGCTGCCAGTCATCCAGTCATCCGTCAATTGTTGATTCGATAAACAAATGCATTGATTGCTCTTGCTTTTGTCCGCCAGGGCGAATGCTAATGACTGTGCTGTTCAGGTGGGAATTGGTCAAGTTTACCCGGCGTATACGTAATGTTAATCATTATTGCCTGGGGAACCACGCTGCATAAGTGATAAGCGTGTTCACAGATGATTGATGGCTTGCTCCGCATACGCTTCTCATGAACACGTATTAATGTGATTTTGATTTGCCATTGAACGTTCGTTGGGAAACTTGAGTAATTAATAATCTAGAATCAAAACTCATCAAACTCATTTTGCTCAATCGCAAAATCTTTGGCCACTCGAGTCGGGAACGTGGCTAAGATACCAATAGCCTGGGGGAATGCACAGTGCTTCGAGGGGATAGCCGGGATATGAAATGGCAAGAAAGAAGGAGGAAAATTCAGCTGCGTGAAAGGAAAACGCATTTCAATTTGCATATCAGACCGCGTCAGCTCTCGCAGATAGCCAGTGAAATGAGTCTTCGAGGCAATTTCAGGTTGCCGAAATTCCGCAATTGAGGCGAAAATTGCCAAGATGGGTGGTCTGGATGTCTTCAGTCGATTAAGATAGTTTCCCCCATTCCTCGGTGGTCCAACCTCGGCTCTTGCCTCCCTTCCATTTGCATTTAAATCAACTTTGTGGCACTTTTCGAACTGCAAATATTTATTTTTTACTTTTGTTTTTTAACCCATTGATGGGGGATATAAGACCGAGAATTCAAGGAACTAAGTGTAGGTATAAAGTTGAGGCTGGAAAATAATATTAAAATAGAAGACTTTATGACAAACTTTTTAAACTTACCCATTTGGCATTTATTTTGAATAACCATTTATTCGCTGGAAAATATTTACATATTTACAGTAAAAAGTCAAAGATAAATATTGACTTTGAGTCAGCGAAAGCAGAAAATTCAACTGAACATGGCTCATGTCCTCCAGATAAATTTTCAGAACTGTAATAAAATATTTGCATTGCGGCATGAAAAGCGACCCTTTGAAATTGTTCAATAAAAGTCACTATGGTTTTTTAAATTCTTAAATAATATTCTACTTATTCAAAAAATATTAAGCAAAAAGGATTCTAAGTACTTTTTTCTATATACTACCAAATATATCAAGCCTAAGCTTCTTTGCATACTCACTTGATGTTTTCCTTACATCTTTTTTTACGAGTTTTTTAACACCGCTTTCCTTTTTATTGGTTACTAAGTTTTCCATGAATTATGCACAAGTCTGGGTATATTTATTCTGGTACAGGTATATGTGTGGGTATATACCTTCGTGTGTTTATGAGTGAAATGCCTTGATAAGGAATGCGTAAGGGCAGCGAGAACGACCAGCTGCTTGAATTTATTTGATTTCTCACAGTCGCAAGTCACAGGTGACATTTTTACGGCCAATCTGAGCGATGGAGGCCCCGGACTCGAGGACTCCTCGATGCTGAATGCCAGAATGCCCGGGCAGAGAGCCTGGGGAACAGGGGAGCTCAGGCCACGACACGACCATAAAACGATTGCCATTCTCAAGGACAGCAGCAGCCGTTGCCATGGCATTGCCGTAGCAGTTGCCTTTGACTTGGTCTTTGGTCCAGATCCCTCTGCCGCAATGTAATCTGGGCCCAAAGGTTTGGGGCTGCCTCCTATTGACAGTCAGTCAGACATTTGTGGCTAGGATTTTCAAATTTCTCCAGAGACCAGCAGCAGGGAGGCAGGGGGCTCTGGCTCCACTCCATGTTGGCTTTCAATTTACCTTCATGTCTGGTTATGATTTCGGTCCGTGCAGTTGCTCACTTAACTTTAGTCAATAATTCAGGGCCCACTGGGAAGCAGGCAGAGCCACACGACGCCGGGCGGAGGGCCTCCTAATGCAGGCCAAAAAATTAATTGCTTTTCAATTAAACGACGGACGGAATAGGGAAAAATCACTTCGCCGAAGCTTGGTGAACCCAGAAACCGCACTTGGGGGCCTGGGGATTTGGATTGAAGTGAAGACCATTACTGGCTATAGAACAGGGCCTATACCCTGCGGCCAACAGAGTAATTAATTCTCTATTCGCAGTGGAGTTCTCTGATTCTGTGATTTATCAAAAGTTTAAAGGTTTAAGTAAAGATGTGACACATTTTAAAGCTAAGCTAAGAGCTGCTCTAGAAGAAGGGAGTCCCGAGAATCCTTTTAGTGCTTCACAAAGTGAATTTTTTATTTCTCAAGTTAAAGTTAATAGAGTGTAAAGTTTTCTTCATATACTTTTTGCTAAATAATTCATGAAAACCCCCTCATTTAAATACAAATGTACAAGAGCTACAAATTCCATTGCAAAGTTGCGAGAGAACTTTTCGCCTTGTCATTTCCCCGAAACATAACCTATTTAGAATAATCTATGCGAGGGCAAAGTTTTTCTCGAAACAGCATTGTGTGCTGCCAGAGTTCGCTGGAAGAGTATTTATCGATTCATTATCATATCGCTATCAACTGGCCAGGGTCTCCACCATCGCCATCGCCACCGCCGCTGTCATCGTCGTCATCGTCATCGTCGTCATCATCATCCTCGGCAACGGAACACGAAACCATCCCCATTCCCATCCGGACCCCAACTCCTGGACTGCAACCCCATATCGGGTCGACCAGACCGCGGCCGCACCGCGGTTCAAATATCATTAAAATGCAAAAATTGACGAGCTACGTGGAGGAGCCGCGAAGGATGGGCGGCGGTCTTTGCTTTAGTGGCCGCAAGCCCCGGATAGAGATAGCCGGATAATAAGTGGGCGGAGTCCGGGGACGCCCCCGACTCTGGTTTAGCTGAGAGCCCGGCCATGAAGTGAACATTTAATTAATTTCGTTTGTTGTCTTGGTACGTTGATTAAAACGCCATTTACAACATTTTGCCTGCATTTAAGTCAGCGCTAAGTGAGTTGCTTATTAATTTGCATAGACCGGGCCAAGTACTGCACTGCCTGTGTGTTCGTTCTTAATATATATATATCCTAATATATATATATCGATTTCTAAATGAACATATTGCAGACATTAATCTGCATAATGATAAATGAAAATCGAGACGGAACGGCGAATAATCCGGTCGAAGGTCAGCAGCTGGGAGGAAACGAGGATAACTTAATCGCCGTAAAACATCTGCCACCGAAAAGGTCAAGTCTCAATTTGTATGAGTTGTTTCTCTTTTAAGATTATGTACGGCTTAGCTCTCAGATTAATGTTACAACTTTTTGTGAGAATTTTTATGGTGGTGTCAGTTCATGTGGCAGGAGTAAGTATACCTAAGCTGGATTAAAATGGCATTTTCTTAATGTGAGTACGATTTTGACCCAAATGTTGACTAATGAATTAATATATTTCAATGAAATTCGTGTCAATATTGTCAAGTAAAGCCTTATGAAAGCTCAAAGACACAAATTTAATTAACTAAATGAGAAAGTTAAAGAATATAGAAACTAAAGAGTTAAATATTTAGTTTATAAAAACTATCTCATAAAAACATTTAACTTCAGCAGGCTAATTTAATTTGTAAAGCTAAAAATAGATATTTAAAATGTTCAATAATTTTATTTATCCACTGAGGCTTAATGTTTTTGCTCTATAAATATTTTGATTTCATTTTAAAGATAAAAATATATGTATATTTAAAATGGTCAATAATTTTATTCATCCCCTGATACCTTATGTTTTTTCCTTATAAATATTTTTAATAAATAATTTTCATAAATATAAACATTCTTTCTCCCTTGCTTGGCCTCTCAGGACATAAAGTTGGCCAAGTTCTTGTGTTCTCCCTGGTCGCCATAAAAGATTTACGTCTCCACGCTTCGGTATGATTTATAATGTAGATGATTTCCGCGTTTCTCTCTCACTTCTCGACTTTCATGGCTTCAAGACTTTAGAGATTGCCCAATTTGGTTAACAAGGATACCCTGAATTCCAAGGCAAGGGTTTCGAGAGCGATGCCTGCCAAATGGCCGGGTTTTTCCTCATTATGACTGACGACAGATGAAGACGTCTTCACAGTGCACTGCCTTCTGATAAGAATAGTTGTGATAAAGACAAAGGCGAAAAGGGATTGCTTTATCGCGGGCAGGACAACAAACCCGTGGAGCGTAGACCGTGGAGCGGTACTTGTCCGGCTGAGATTGCCCTTCTAGAGCTGAATTTATGAAGCCATTGTCTCCTGCTTAACCGCAAACGACTTGCAGGGGAAGCTGCACTAAATGGTCAATTAATTATGGTCACTGCCCCTTGAACCAGCCCAGCACACATGCCCGCCAAGTGCAATAGGGATGGTAATTGTAAGCGTAAAGTCAACTGAAATAAATCAACTAAAATTTAGGTTATATTATTTTAAAATTAATAATATAAATTTATATTAGAATTTATAGAAACTCTTGACTTTCCTAAGCCAAATTACTGAGAAAAAAATATATTGAGGCATATTTAAAATACTCTTCAAATATTAGTTTCAAAAATATTTTAAAAGTAAAACCTAGCTTTTCTTTTTAATTTTTAATCTAGATATCGTATAGCTATATCGATTTTTTCCTTCCATCTCTAGAGTGCACTCTTGAAGCACCCCGTGGGGTCTGCAATAGAAAGCAGATACGCAGACTTGAGCCGAAGACAAAGGGAGAACGGGAGCTCCTCCACGTATAGTCGCAATAAAATTCATTGATTTTCATTCGGTTTGAATATTGGTTGGGCTCTGCCATATGTGTGCGGGCCGACGACGATGTCGCCGCCACCGCCGCTGCGTGTTATGCAAGGACATTTGTACACACAGAGGATGGGACACAGGATACAGGACACGGGCCGGGACCAAGGTTGTGCAAACAAATGGCGTCAAAAGACAAGGGAAATTGGTTTTGTTATTGTTGCTGTGGCGGCAGCCTGAAAAAGGTTAAACGCCTAAACAAGTGAGCAATGCCAAACAAGGAAAAGGCACAAAATGAGCCATACAAACAGCGATAAAGGAATTTGGCCAAAAAGGGTTAACGCTGCGGTAAGGTGCAGGCGGGGGTGGTGCCGACTTTGAAATATTCTGATTATCCTTGAAGTGATGGAATATGAAGGTCTATCCGGGAACTCTATTCAGTTAACCCCACAAAAAGATTTGAACAAGAGATTTTTATGAACACAAAAAGAAACCTTACTGTGTGGGGCTTTAAAAAGTAGCTTTAATCTTATCAAGGGATGAGGATGGTTTCGAAAAAAATCTTAATTTATATAATTTACAAACATAACTGTCTGTCTTTAATTCTTCCCTCTTTCCACCCATCTTAATCTGTGATTTTTCGGTTATTAAAAAGTATTTTAGACAAAACCAATCTGGCCAAAAATCTTGGTCTAATTTACAACTTGCTCATTTCAACGCCCCAACCAAATAAACACATTTCAGGCTGCCGGAGATAATCTGAAAATACGAACAGCCTTTATGGACTCGAGCGGCGAATGGTAAATGAAATTATTGTCCTTGCATATGCAAAATGAGAATTGTGAGTAAACAAGCCGAGGAAGGAAAAGGCTGGCAGGACAGCCAGACGACAGGGGGGCAAACAGACTGACAGAAAGACAGACAGCGGCGGGAGAGGGGCTAGTGTCCTCGTTAGGCACACCTCCTGTCACTGTCTCTAGTCCTGTAAACTAAGACTGCGGCTGAGCTCGACCCGCCCTCCGGCGAGAACGCCCCATATGTCGCTCACTCGAAAGTTCAACGCTGCTGCCCTGTGGCCTTGGCATTTGCATTTTTATTTCAGCTTCGGCTTGCGTTTCGGTTATTACTACTGGGATGGGGTTGTGGAGTGGGAGTGGCAGTGGCAGTGTCAGTGGGCGGAGTGCCAGCTCATGACAACTGCGACTGCACATAATTTGCAAAAAGTTACAGCCGTTTCAGCAGGCACTCTCCTGCGAAAATGCTTATGGAAAATGATGATTAAACATTCAGCCCACGCCCCGAACAGGGAGATGGCCAGAAAATTTCAAGGCGTTGTCCTGTTTTAGTGGGACTGGTCCGGTTAACCTTATCTTGAGGTTGCAGGCAAAACAGGAAAACTGCTTCGTTAGTTCTCCGGAATCCGGACCCTTGTTTTTTTTTTTTTTGCTGCTACAAGTCAGATACTTTTTGGCAAAGGAATGAAAACTGGCGGGGAGGGGCTACCAGAAAGGGTATATAATAAAGGTGTAAATCACAACATTTTCTTTAAGTTATATATATATTTTTGAATAGTTTCATTAATTAATTGTTAATTTTTATTGTCGGGTCTCCAGACCCATGTTTTTTTTGCCTAGTACAAGTTAGAGTATTTTTGGCAAGCGAGAGATCAGCAATAGGCTGCCTTTTCACTTACAAAAAGGTTTTTAAATATTTAACTTGGATTTCTTTACTAATTTTTCTTTCGATTTAATTTATATTATTATTTATTTACAATTTTTAATATAAGGGATTGCTTATTTAATAATTATAGAGTACTTAAATGTTAATGTTGTTAAAATTGTGTTAAAGGTGTATTAATTTAATAAAAGAAAAGTTCAAATTAAATTATATTAACAAAATAAATAGAAATTGGCTCTCATATTCCAATTTGTACAAAATTCAAATTTTCCATGACAACTTCTTAAATTAAGTAACCAAAACTAACTATAAAACAGAGCATATTTATTGGGAACAAATTACTTTAAAACTTGAAGGCAAATATGCTCTTTAAACGCTTCCGCGATGGCTCGCGTATATAGTTTGATGAGTTTTAATAATCCTCAATCCTCAAATTTGTTTGGCTTTTTTGAAGAGCTTAGATTGCCGGCAATCAAAAAGAAATCGCCTTTTATGGTTTGTTTTCATTATTGTGCGCAATTTTCCACGGATCATAATTGGCCTGACCACGCTCCGTGTATTCATGTGGAGAGGAGACTGCCACCCACTCGTGGCAATTGTAATTGCTGCCATATTCAAATTGTATTTTTTTCGAGGGATTTTAAAGCTCGATGGGAAAGCACTTACCACCACACACAAACAGAGACACACAGCTTGGCTCGTTGTGAGAGATGGTCGGTCTCTGGATCTGATGGCTCTTTGGCCGCACGCCTCGTTGAACTTTAGCCAAAAGTGGCCGTGTAATTTGTATGAAATTCGTTTTGGTCTTTCTCTATTTTTTTCGGCTCTCCACTTTAAGTGGCTCGTGTTAGCAAACATTTCAATTTTCGAATAGAGACTGTCAGGTCTATGCAGAAAAAGCGGGCAGGTCGAGGGAAAAAACACGCCCAACTGGAGGGAAAGCCATCGAAACGGGGCCATCGGTAGGCTGACTTGTTTACATTTTGGCTCGACTGCCTGTGTTTGCCCTGGCATCAGGGGCGGGAGCTGGCCCGGTGAGTGGGGGAGGGGTTGGGTCAGTGAATGGTCCGTCCTTGGCCGTAAATTCATGTTAAAACAATCTTATTAATGGCTATAAGGGCCCTTCCTGCCCCAATCTTTCTAATAATGTTTAACTGCGATTTTTATTTGCGATTTCTGTTTTTGCTTTTTTGATAAAATATTACCGCCTGGATTTCCTGTTGCTGTTGCGTGTTTTTTTGTTGCTTGCCAATTTTAGCCATTTAGTTTGATTTCGGTGTTATCTTTATGCGAATGCCGCTGCCGCTTATCGCCCGGTCTGTCCACACCGACCTTAATGGGCTTAGCCTGGTCGAAACGGGATCGGGAATGGGGGATCGCGGTCCGGGCATTGCAGGAAGTTACCGGAGGTGGATAGGAGCTTCTCTGTTGCCCAAGCAATTTGCTATTTTTGTCGTTTTTATTTAGCATTATATTTAGTCAGGGTATTTGTCGAGCACAGATTAGGTTGGACAGGACCAAATAGAATCGAATCATATATGCTAAATAGCTTCATTTGGTTTTCAGTTGTATGCTAAAACACAACTTAGTGGAAGTAAAAATATTAAATAATATTTTTTAAGGTCTATTTATAGGGGAAATATTGATATTAAATATTTATGTTCCAGAAAAAGTCTATGATTAATTTGAAGAGCCAATAAAATTATTAAATGTAAAACTATTAATTTTATTAAAAGGAAATTAAGAAAATCAATAATTTGTGAAACTAAAAATATTGAATAATAATTTTAATATTTTTTTATAACGTAAATATAAGTATTTAAAATTAAAGTAGCAGAGAAAGTCTATGATTAATTTGAAGGGTCAATTATTTTTAAAATTATTATTTTTATAAAAAGGAATTTTACAAAATCAATAATTTTTGGAATTATTTGACTCACTTTTTGGTGATTTATTTTTTATTAATAGCATTTGTTTCAATTTATATTTACAACCTCAAAATGTGCGATATACCATGCTTTATAAATCCCCAACTAAAGGGTATTTAAATTCTCCTGCTGATGGAAATTAGATTTTATTTTCGCCTCCTTATGACAATTATTCTGATGCATATATATTTGGATTTTGATATATATAACTCGCGGTATTCGGTATTCCGTATTCACATACGTATTCGATATTTATGTGTCCCTTGTAAATGTGAGTTGAGTGAGTTTGCTGGACTATTTGGCTCGCTTCGAGTGGGAATAACTCCCTTCTAATTAGTTGCCGGGCAAATAAATCAACAAATAAATTAAAGCGCCGCAGTGCTCATAGGAATGAATATATATATAATATGCGTATGAATAATTCTTGACTCGGCATTTCAACAATATGCAAAGTGGCTGCTGCTTACGAGTGAGGGCAACAATTTAAAGTGCCTAGCTATATCTATGGCAGAAAATATAGCGAAGGCGAAATTTTAATTAAATTCCGCGTCATCAGTCGATCCATGACACTGACACTGACACAGACGCTGAACACATGTTCCCTTCGAGGCCTCAACGGATTGTATCCGCTCTCGTCTGTCTGGACTCTAATCTGTTGAGTAATTTCTTTGATGGCGAATAAAACTTTTCCCCGCTGGCAGCCTCTTTTGACGCGAAACTAACGTCAAAGTTTCGCGGGAACTTTGTAATTGATTATCGTATAAAAAAAGACCATGTTAATTAGAGCAAAACTCTGGATGCGAACGCGGACCACTCCGGCATTTGATCACTGGCCACATCATTAGTGGAGGGAATTTATGCGCCCGGCTAATGGCATAGTTTCCATCTGCACGAGACTCAGATTTTCCTGAATGGTCGAGACCGAAATGCTTAAAAAGTAGTTAAGGCCGACACGCCACAGAACTTAAACAAAGTTTATTTCCGTCCAAAAAAAGAAGATATATATATATATATATATACGTTATGGCTGTCACGAATAAAGTGCAGTCTTAAATGGCTTTAATAATAATTTATGGGCTTGTCAAGAACTTCAAAAAGCTAGGTGAATAATTTTATGGAAGCGTTTAAAGATTTATGTTTATCAAAGCCAATAAACACTTGTCATAATCCATAATTTAAGCGTTGGTTAAATGATTTCAAATGTATCTGATTGCTCCTCTGTGGTCATTCAACCGTTAATAATTTGTGTTTTGATGTGCATTTGCAAGCAATTATGCAAATAGTTTTTGAATTGTTATTGTCATTGTCTTATCTACTCAATATAGCAAACAAATTTATTTATTTGTTTTTGATTATTATTTAGAACATCATCACTTGAACATTATCTGTACTCTAACTATATATTAAAATTTATAAGGGTTTCTAGAATGTACTCTTCTTTATTTTTTCTTATTTGCTACCCTCGTTTTTTTACTTCCTTCTCGAAATGGTAAATCGAAAGGGCTTTGGGCGAATAAAAGAAACGAGGGGACCTTTTCCCTATTCACTTTTTTTTAGCACTTTGTTTGACTATTCGTCCTGCCAATAAACCGCCCTGACAGTCCATTGAGATACGCTTTAACTGCATCTTTAAGCCCCAGAGCGATGAGAATTCATTAATGGTTTTTGCCCTCTGGACCGATGCATGCACCTTGTGGCCATAAAATTCCCCAAGCGCCTATAAGTAGGCCATATACTCTGACACTTATAGCCGGCGCAGGGCGACGTGTTGTTGATGTTTTTTGTTGCTGTCGTTGTTGTTTCTGATATTGCGGGTAGCAAAATAAAATCCCATTAAAGTGAGCGTTTGTTTTCGCCCTGGCCATATCGCCTTGTTTCATTATGTCACGGGCTCAAAGATAAATCGTTGCCGTAGAATAAGCTTCAGCAGACGGAAGTTACATTTAGAAAAAAAAAGCAGACTTAGCGGGAAATATAAATTAAAATCTTATAATTAGTGCAGCTATATATAGAGTATTTTTAATTTAATTTTAATTTATTAAGATTTTCTTGAGTATTAAAATTAATGCAACTAAAAATACGGGCTATTTTTGTTTTAAATTTAAATTTATAAAGATTTATTTCAAGGGTAATTAGGTGATTTATATAAATATTGCTTAAGTCATATAGAAAAAAATATAGTTTCAGAGTTAAGTATAAATATTTGTGAGTTTTTCTGGTACATTTTTGAACAGCTAATCATCAAAGAGCTACAGAAATCAATATAATTCCAAAAATCATCTCTTAAGAGCCTAAAAATAATATAAAATCTCCAGTATATATGCTCCTAATATTATTTTCTTTCAGTGCAGGCCATAAAGGCCAACAAAAAATGGTGACAAATGCATCAAAATTAAAATTACGAAGTGCCGCAGATCGGGAGCTCAAGGGGACGGGGGAAAGGACTCCTTGGGCAGACAGCAGGATGACACACTCAAGCTGCTTTGTGCTGCTTGTTAGTAATGATAATGGGAATGCGGCGCGTGAGCCTTGCAGGGTGACCAAGGAGAGGGGGTATTGAAGGCAAAGATCCTGGCACCCGGAACCAGCAAGATGCGGATGATGGCGATGATGATGTTGGCGACACTGGGGGCATGCCAACGGCGGCTGCTGGTAATGATTTTGATGAAGTTTACGTCTCTCGCCAGCCAGCAAGCGATGGATAAATGCGTTCATAAAAAAAAGAGACAAAACAAAAAATTGTTAACTGGCAATTTTTCTTGTTTCTCACGTTGTTGTCGCTTCTCTTTTTCTTTACACAATATCCGGCATTTGTGGCATCTTTCCTCTTGCCATAACCTGGCCCACACAGTTCCGTCTATTAATTTATCAAAATTATTATTCTTTTGCCCTTGGCCCGCGGCGTTTTTGGCATTCTTCCTGCTAACCGGGTTCCGGGATTCCATATAACCTCTCCGACTCTGCGAAACTTTGCATAATATCTTGAGTAATATTCGACCATTTCTCTCTGCCTTGGGAAAATTATTCAGTTTATTGCGAGAATAAAAAATGATAATAGATAGTCCAGACCATTAGCTGATTGAGTTATTTTGAATTTTTAATGCCTTTCCATATTTATTCATTTATTTGGTTTGGGATTATTGTGTCCTGTTTGATTTATGATTCAATATTTATTGCTTTTAAGTAAGAAATAACATTTTAAATTTTCTTTTCAGCTTTAACTTTCAAGTTTGCCACAGTTATCCTTTTCTTGTATTCTTCTGCGCTCTAATAGTATTTTTGAAAAATTCTACCGACTCTGGTTTCCTTCTTTTAGTGACACACAATGGCCCTGGGTTCTAATTAAATTTTACCTTGTGACTGCATTCACCTTCTCGTACCTTGTTATCTGTGGCTCGGGGGTGTTCTGCATGTGTTCATTAAACGCAGGATTTCAATTTGCGGCCTTGTAAAGTTTCTCCGAACTCCCCGAAGCCGATGATGTTGGAGACTCGCATTATCTGGTTGCGCCCCCGAATATTTTACAGCTTAGCTAACAGCAATGCGGGGGACTCTGGCGTGCACCTGCACATTTGGCTAAACTTTTCCGGAGCGTTGTTAGTCGAATCCAATTAAATTTGCATTCAGTTGCCGAACGTGATCAGAAGCCATCAGCTATCGGCATATTTGCATCGTTGGTTTCTAGTTTCCTGCCAAAAGTTTCGGCCTTCTGGGCAGCAATAAAATTCCAATGAACTTTCTCCCATTGTAAACACGGGATTAAATGCCGCCCCCAAGGATTATTCTTGGTCGAGTGCAAGGTCATCACTTGGTCCCGACAGGTGTAAGGCCATTATCGAGGGCTCCCATTGACTGCAGCGTCTAATTAGGACCTTTGAGGGACAATGGCCATTTCGGCAGAAATCAATCTAGGCAATCAAGTTCAGAAGCTCCATTCAACCGTTCAGAATCTGGACTTGATGACCTCCTCTCACAAAAAGAAACTGAATACAGGGAATTATGTGGTGTATTTTGGATCAGAGAGTTACAGTGGCAGGCAAAAGAGTATGAACATATATCCCTGGAAAACTACAAATTAAATATAAGAAAAAATCTAAATAGTAGCTAACAAAAGAATATATGACTATATTTGTTTAGTGCACATAAGATACATTTCTGTGGCTTCAATATTCAACTCAGCTTAGGCTTAAAGCTGTCCGAAGAGCATCTAGTATCAAAGTTTCTAGAGATTTCCAACTGGATGGACAGTTTGAGACAGAAACTGTCGCATTGGCATTGTTTTTAATAAACTCGGCTCGCCTCCGACCCTAAAGAGGGAGATGTCGGTACCAAGTTGTAGCTCGAAGCCGAGGGAGCGTGTCTGACAGCAACTAAAAATAAAAGCCAGTCAAGGCAACAACTTAATCCCTTTTGGCCAAAAAGCAGACAAACAAAAGGCAAAACGAGGAAAGCGAAACCGTGGGGTACGAGCAAAGCGAAAAACTTACTTTTTAAGTCCGTTTAAGAAGTATTCTGCAAGGAAAACTTTGAACCAAGTTTGATGTACGTTAATGTTATGGGTATCTATCATGGAAAATTTCGACTGTTTTAGATAATCAAGGTTACGGCCAAATACCTGGGAAATATCAAGGTAATAAAAGAACAATTGGAAATATATCCAAGCCCTTTTGGTAATCAATGTCCAGATAGGGAGCCCCCTTCTGAAGAACTTAAAAAGTAAACTTAAATATAAAATCTACTTAAATTATCTTGAAAGCAAGGCTACATTTTAAATCCTTTCATTCTGCTTTCCAACTAAAATCTCTTTAATTTCTGTTCATTTACAGTACCCAAAGGCCACGTCAATTAGCGATGAGCGTAATGTGGCAGCCGGCCTTGTGAATAGCTAAGAGGTTTTTGGCCAGGCCATCATCCAGCAAGGAGCTCAATTCCGGCGGCGACGGAAATGGCTGCTTAAGTGGTGCGCATCCGGACCGGAACCACCGGCAGCTACTCGGGCACACTCATCCAGCACGCACTCCAACCCAACCTGCACTCAACTCATCAGCCGGATCGAGCGATGGCCAACTTGAGCTGGCTGGCCACCACCACGCAGCTGCCACTGGTCAGCACGAGCAACTGGAGCCTGACTCCGCCCGGAAGCACGAGCATCAGCCTGGGAGATGTGTCCGCAGCAGCTGCAGCGGCGGCGGCGGCGGCAGAGGCGGCGGCGGAGGATGACAGGACTGGCGGGATCATCCACAACCAGCTGGTGCAGATCTTCTTCTATGTCCTGTACGCCACAGTCTTTGTGCTGGGCGTCTTTGGCAACGTCCTGGTCTGCTACGTGGTGCTGCGGAACCGGGCCATGCAGACGGTAACGAATATATTCATCACGAACCTGGCCCTTTCGGACATCCTGCTCTGCGTCCTGGCGGTGCCTTTTACGCCGCTCTATACGTTCATGGGACGCTGGGCCTTCGGCAGGACCCTGTGCCACCTGGTGTCCTTTGCGCAGGGTTGCAGCATCTACATATCCACCCTGACCCTGACCTCCATCGCCATCGATCGGTACTTCGTGATCATCTACCCCTTTCACCCGCGCATGAAGCTCTCGACGTGCATTGGGATCATAGTGAGCATCTGGGTGATAGCCCTCCTGGCCACTGTGCCCTACGGCATGTACATGAAGATGACCAACGAGCTGGTGAACGGCACCCAGGGCGGCAACGAGACGCTGTCGGAGGCAGCACTTATGCTGAATGGGAGCTACGTGGCCCAGGGATCGGGATTCATCGAGGCGCCGGATGCCACCTCGGCGGCCGAGGCGTACAGGCAGGTGATGACTGGCGGGATGACGGGTCCGGAGATGCCATACGTGAGGGTGTACTGCGAGGAGAACTGGCCATCGGAGCAGTACCGGAAGGTGTTTGGCGCCATCACCACCACACTACAGTTCGTGCTGCCCTTCTTCATCATCTCCATCTGCTACGTGTGGATCTCTGTGAAGCTGAACCAGCGGGCCAGGGCCAAGCCGGGTTCAAAGTCCTCTCGGCGGGAGGAGGCGGACCGTGACCGGAAGAAGCGCACCAACCGCATGCTAATCGCCATGGTGGGAGTCTTCGGTCTTAGCTGGCTGCCCATCAACGTGGTGAACATCTTCGATGACTTTGACGACAAGTCCAACGAGTGGCGCTTCTACATCCTGTTCTTCTTCGTGGCCCACTCGATCGCCATGAGCTCCACGTGCTACAACCCCTTCCTTTACGCCTGGCTGAACGAGAACTTCCGCAAGGAGTTCAAGCACGTCCTGCCCTGCTTCAATCCCTCGAACAACAACATCATCAACATCACCAGGGGCTACAATCGCTCCGATCGGAACACCTGCGGCCCCCGGCTGCACCATGGCAAGGGTGAAGGGGGTCTGGGAGGCGGAGGCAGCTTGGATGCCGACGACCAAGATGAGAACGGGATCACCCAGGAGACGTGTCTGCCCAAGGAGAAGCTGCTGATCATCCCCAGGGAGCCGACATATGGCAACGGCACGGGCGCTGTCTCGCCCATCCTCAGCGGCCGTGGCATCAATGCCGCCCTCGTCCATGGTGGTGAACATCAGATGCATCAGTTACAGCCGACGCACCACCAGCAGGTGGAGCTTAGTCGACGCATTCGACGGCGAACTGATGAGACGGATGGGGATTACCTGGACTCGGGTGATGAGCAGACGGTGGAGGTGCGCTTCAGCGAGACGCCCTTTGTCAGCACGGATAACACCACCGGCATCAGCATTCTTGAGACGAGCACGAGTCAGTGCCAGGACTCTGATGTGATGCTCGAACTGGGGACGGGAGTCTGTGGCGGCGGAGGAGCGGCTCCCGGGAGGAGGTTCAACTGAGATAGGGTGAGTAATTTTGATGGTTATTTTAAGGCAAAGGGAGAAAAGATGGGATTAGTTACAGAAATTATTTGGGTATATGAAAACTTTTATTTCATTAAACTTTATGTTAGACTGAGATTATACTTAACAAGAATTGTCTAGAAATAATTTAGTTGAGCTACTTTATGTTATTTCTGAGTTTATTCAATCAAAAAATTCTACAAACAACTGTGTTTTTGATTCTGTATATTTATTTATGATATTTGTAACTTAAAATTACTTTGGATTGCCCAGTTAGTTATGAAATTTTACCTTTTCAAGCTTTACATATATAAGAATAAATAACTTTTTGAGTTTTCCAAACAACCCTCAGCTCATTTCCTTCTCTCCTTATGGCCCGCGGCTCGCTAAAGTTAGTACAGACCAAAAGTATGTTTGCAATATTTACAAATAAGTTTAATAACGTTCGTTCACAACAAAAGTTTTCTCTTGGCAAGGCAACAATAAAAGCTATATATTTTATCAATATCACAAAGGAATTTTCCCATATTAAACATCCTTTTAGTGGGCAGAATCAAGCGGATTGCAGGATCAAGAATAAAAATTGCTTACCAAATCACTTAGAATTGTGATGAAGAAATCATCCTTTGTCCCGGACAAAGAGCAAACCATTAGTGGGAGCGAAATCAGAGCAAGCCTGCATGAATTTTATAAAATTTGCAGCAAGAGCAGAACGAACTTGCAATCTTTATGTTTCTGTGCCCTCGCCTTTTGCCACAAAGGCCAGCATCTGGCAGCAGATTCTCGGCACCGTTTGGGCCAAATTCCATTTGTGGGGCTGCACTCACCTGCATGGCAAGCATATTTCCCATACTCTCCCACCCACTGAGCAGTAAATCAACTGCCGGCAGTGCGAGTAGCAACTGCCATGAGTCAGCCGAAAGTTGGTGCCTGTCAGCGCACAAATCTCGGCCAGCTACGAACTCGGAGAAGTTCCGCATCCTCGAGATGGTAATAAAAAGAATGTTTGTTTTTTTCACGGGGCAGGGAGTCCTGTAATTTCGTTTGCAGTGCAACATTTCTGGCAGTTATTATACTCTGCGAAGATGTACGAGCAAGAGTAAATAAAGAATGTGTTTCAGTGCAAGAATATTATTTGTGTGCTTCTGTTTCAAAATAATCTCTTGACATACCAGAAATTTATTGTAGATTTCAAATTTTTATTTATTTTATATTTCATATTTTATATTTAGGCACAAGTAATACCCATTCAAGCTAAATTTATACAAGTCTCCATTTATTTCGGTCTTCTTTGCCAGTTTCATCTTAATTTAAATTGGCTTAATACCGATTTTACAAGCAGAAATGCCAAAGAAATTTTCAAGGGCATTTCAGCTTCGATGTAAGCGGCTTAGTACGCACCAGAAATACTTTATGCATAAAGTTTCTTGTTTAAATGGCCAGTCGGAGAACTTTTGAAAGCGGCCGGCGGCTGTTGGCCGGAACCGACTGGGCCAGTGACGGATGGCCAAGACTTGGTAATGGATTACAGAAATATGAAAAACGTGCCGACAGTAAAGCGACCCTTTGACTTCCAAGGCTGGACAGGTGTGCAGCAGCAGCATAAACATATATGTATAAACAAACTTAATATATGTACACAAATTACCAACTGAATTTGGCCTATAAATGCCAAGCAAAATTTACATTATTTCGTAGTCCATTTTTATTTATAAGCACATGAAAATGTCTAGCCAGAGTATATTGAGAGGGTCATAAAGTTTAAAAATACATTTAATTCGATTAAAAGCAAAGAGTTGAAGGCAACCAAGGAAATGGGCAATTTTCAATGAATTTAAGGGAAATAATCGGATTTTTGTCAGAGATTTAAAGAAGCTCTTACTAAACCGAAAATATTTTTACCCTTGGTATTGGTAATATAGTTTCAGTGGAAAGCGTATCCCATAAATTTTGATTTCCTAAAATTTAAAATTTATTAAGCTTTTATTTACTTTAAAGGATTTGTTAGCCTAGGAAAAACTGGCATAGAAAAGCTTTCTGCATTATATTTGATTTTATTAAATTTATTATGCTTTGAGATTAATGCATTTTTGGCTTAGTTATGATAGATTCAATATTTGTATCCCCTGATTACTAACTGTAAAAAAATACAAACTTCCCGGCTTCCCGAACTTAGTTTACTTTCACGTTTTTATATATATTTTTTTAAGTAATCCCAAATACAAACTTTATAAACCGCAAATAAACTTGTACAAAATTTGTAAAAATTATACAAAACTAAACTAAACAAAACTTATGATCTCTTATTATCTCGGATTTATTTATATTAACCTGGCGACACTTCTAAAATAAAAATAAAAATACTTGTATGTTGCTTAGTGGTTTTTCCCAATCCTGGGATAAAGCACACACTCAGTGAAATATCAACTAGCCAGAGGATGTTCTTGTTTGCATTTGGGTTATGTTTGTGGTTGCTTTTTGAAAGCACTGCCAGATCCGAAACGAGAGCAGCATGAGGAAAGTGGCAGGCAGTTGGGGGGATGCTAGGGATGCGGATGCGGATGCGGACTCTGGCTAATGAATTATTCAGGCGGGTCGTTAGCTGAGCACAATCCCACACGACTCTCTGCCTAATTACGCTGGCGGACTGAGAGGCCGGACAGTAAATAAACGGCGCTCCTGTGGCCAGGACAGCTGCAAAGGGAGGGGGAGTCTGAATAGATGGACGGATGGTTACAGAATGCCGGCATATATCATATAGTACGTATCTGGGCAAACTGAGATGGGCTGCAATCTGTTCACCGAGATAGTTGCATGTCCAACCATATGCATTATGCATGAGTTCAGTGCTCCGCATTCAGAGCAGCCTGCTCCCGGACTCCGGGAATCGCTCTGTAAGCGAGCGAGAAACTTTTATTTAACAACTCTATTTGATTTTTATATCTTTGATGCTGCACTAAAAACAGAAAGTGTTTTCCAAATATTTTAATTTTATTTTAATATTAAGATAATACATTTAAAATAAAGGTTAAATTATACAAAAGTCGGTTTCATTATTAATATAAATTTTTTCTTTGTACTTTTGTGACATTTCCTATATATATTTATAAGATTAATTAAAATAGATTTATAAGAAAAATACATAAAAATAAAATATGCATATTTGTTGTATATTTTTTGTTTCTCCATGAAATATTTTTTCTCTGTGCATCTGTCCCTGTGTATTAAGGCAAATGGTTGCAAAAAGTTCTCTGTGACTTCGACTTCGATGCAGAACAATGTCAGCCAGACTGCAACTGATAACTGCTGGAAAGTTTGCAGACCAAAAGTGTTAGGCACAAACTTTTCTGCTTTTATTTAGATCAAATTGCAACAATTTGAAACACTCACCGCAGTAAGTTTTCTGCCACGCCGGTGCAGCCGCATTTCAAAACCAATGACAACCGCAAAAACTGCGAATGGTTTAAGGGAAATAAAATGACTCGTTTCGCTTTAGTTAAGGGGTTGAATAAATTTATTTGCCAATGTATAAAATCTATATTAAAATATATTAATGAAATAAAAACTAGGTAATCGTAAAGAGAATATATTCCATCAATTGACAGTTTAATATATGGATTTCATTTCATACACCTGTGAATTATTTGCAGCTAAATGAAGTCTAAATTTATTTATTTTGATTTAAATTAGAAGTTTAATTCCTATTCGCAATGTCATTTAAAATATTTCCTTGCTCTAATAACTTTTAGAAATACAGATAATAGAAATTAAATATATTATTTACAAAAATGAAATATAAAATTAAATATTAAATATAGATATTAAAATAAAATGAAATATTCAAAATAATACTGCTGGCTATTTGTATTGCTACCACTTAAAATTTCTTTAAAAATATTTCGTATAGAGTGTTCATTGGGCACCTTCATAATTATTTCGTTTGCATACGAATGCGAATACTTTATAGACTGAAATTGCAAACATATTTCGGAGAAAATTTTCACAAATGCGTAAAACATTTTACACTATATAAAAAAAAAGAGCTCACATAAAATCTATATATTGTTCTTCATGCCAGCTTGTGCACTGCCATGATTGCTTCTCGTTAACATTTTACGCATTTTGTTTTATTTTCCAACCGAATTTGAATTCGAAATCCGCATTTAGAGTGAATTGAGCTGCATTTGCCATTTTCCAGCCCCCTCCCTCCCCAATCAATCACACTAAAAGTGCATAATGGTGTTGTAAAATCAAAGAGTCTGATTAAACCGATACTAAAGCGATACCAAGGGCATAAATATCGAGAGTATAGCAAACATGCCACGCCCATAGCCATTCGGGGGTTGTGTGTTCCGTGTGTGGATTTAACGGCTACAATAACAAGGACTTTGGCTGCTTATCAGACAGACACCCACCACACCTCCCATGGAGGGGAATAACATTATTTCAATATGTACTTACACTCGATGTGAAATGCTTTCGGCATTGCCTGGCCATAAAAAAATTATTGCCTGGCATTTACTTGTTCACGCGATCGTCGCAGTCCTCGAAATCGGGGGATTTTAAGTGTTTTGAAACATGTGTTCCCCCGTTTAATACGTCACACGAAAAGGCTTAGGGAAGGTCCTTCTACCTTCCTCATAGTAATAATATTTTTTAGAATTTTTTACTTACTCAAACATATAATTTTAGCATTGACTTATTTTGTATTTAATAGGCTAACTTAACCTATGGTCTACTGAATATCCATTTAATGTAAACCCTTGTGTCCGCGCCTCTGGCCACCAAGGATACTTGAGTTCCCGTAACTTGGGGCACTTAAGCCTCTAGGTGTATCAAATCGTATTTATGCTGTCGGCAGATGCTGAATAAGCCAACTTGAATGACTGGCAGATACATACATGTGTGCGGAAATAAATACGTTTAATGAAGTTCCCCTTTTGGCCAAATGGCACAACTGGAAGTCTCTGTCTCTAATTGATGCCCGAATGCGTTGCTTTCCCGCCTCGTCTTCATGGGATAATCGATAGTGTGGCAGCTGCCGCAAGGATTTTACCACAGATTTTCCAATTATCTGATTGGTTTCAGTTTGGCTATAAATGCAATAGAACAGTTTAATTGGGAAATCTGCATGTTGGGTTCTGGGGAAAGAAATCTTCGAAATTTAAGTAAGTGATTGAAATTTTGTGGAAGCCAAAAAGATTGTTAGAAAAAGAGAACTGCAAACTGTACATAAGTGCATTTTTCAAACAAATGCCAGATATTCCAAGAAAGCTAATTAATATATAAAGTGTTTAAGGAATAAGGAAAATTAGTTTTTCAATTACAAATACGACTTTTGTTAATGAAAATTCACTATAACCTATTTAACCTATTTATTTAATATTTAAACATTAATTAAACATTTCTTAAATCGGTTTAGCTTCCTATTTATCGTACTTAACTTTAAGTTATTTAATATTTAAACATTTCTAAGCCTGATATTTGCTGTTTAGTGTAGTAGCATTGACCCACAAATCGACTGATAAAGCTAATCTAACCAATGCAATTACGTCTTCACTTTCGCACTCAATTCAAAGTGGTTGGGCAGAAAGCCAGCAAATTTAATGTGTGGCCTGTGTTTGCCCGCCAGAGTGCCGGAGCCCACATGGTCATCGAATGGCAAACACGGCCATTAGAGCATTCCGTACTACGATCCCAAGGAGCGAGAGATGCGGCCCCGGTCTTGGCCAATTAAGCAATTACGCTAACAAGCTTTATTATGTTGGGTAAGCAGGAATGAAACCAACAATGGCGGCGGTGGCCCACCCAGGAAACTAGCCAAGGTGTTGGGCAAACAATTAAAACGGAAAGCGCAAAGGACAACAGCAAGATGGAGTTCTGTTTCCGGTACTAGCCATCTGGAGCGGATTTAAAGTGGACCCGATTAGGTGCTAAGGACTGGCTGCTGGAAATTTATGAGCGAAAAGTTTATTTTCCTGTTCGCCCGCCGGCATAAATTATAGAAAACAAGAGACCCTACTCCGTCCGCAGAAACCCCCCGGGGAGTCGCCTGTCCGCAGAGGAATGCTCGTGGAAGAAAAGAAGGCAAACTTTCGACACATTGAAATTGATGGTCATAAATTTTATTGACTTGTTGTTGTCGGGCTGCCCGGAGTGGCTGTTCCGTAAAGTGTGCATATAGTATATATGCGTATATTCATCAGTTTGTTGCCTCTTTTTATGTGGCCAACGATTATGGGGCACCCAGACATGTTGGACTAGGCTTAGTTAAACAGTCCCAGCGCTTAACTCACTTGTCCAAAGTGACCCACGACAATTGCCCAGCCCAAAGGCAAGGGGTTAGGATATATATAAATAATATATATTTGTCCATCACGTAGGACTGGCCTGGACTTTTCTAACTGACTTGGCAGGCATTCGATTTACACTGACTCGAGTGCCGCTGATCAAATTAAATGATTTTCAATATTCAATATTGATGGGAAAACAAGTGAAAAGGAAAACATTCTTATTATTATTATTCCTTTTAATTCAATAGAAACATTTTATTATTTATTGATCAGTAAATGGTGGAATATTAATTTTAAAAACAGGAAATTGATTTGCTTTTCCAACTTATTTTATTTCTTATGAATTTATTGATATTCCCTTCTATTTTTTTCCAACTTATTTAATTTCCGAGTAAAATTATTGATATTACCTTTAATTTTTTGCTGGCAGAGTTCTTCCAACTAAACGTTTAATATTCCCCGCTGCAAGAATATAATTTTTCTGAGTGTCCTTCTGACTAATCGAAGGCAAGTGCGTCAGTGTAACAGCTTAATGTCTGCCTTTATTCAGTCTTTGTTATTGATGAAAATTGTCTATAAAAGCGAGCCCAATTTATGCTCCATTAAATGCCATAAAAGGCGTTTGCCATGACTTATATGAGAGGGACGTGGCTGGCAGTGGTCAGGTTGGACAGCTTTAACCGAGACCTACATACACTCGTGCATTTAATATATGCTCGAAGTTTTCCCTTTGATCCCCTGCTCATACACTCGCAACATACCAGAGAACTGAGTTTTGCCTCCGTTTTGCTAGTCTCCTGTGTTGACAGCGTAGCTTAGCGCCACTTAATATGAGCCAAAGGCAATATTAACTTGACAGTGGCTCATCCGGCTGGGGAAATGGGATGGGGTGTGGCAGTGTGGCGGTGCTGCCTCCGGAGCTGTCTTCATTAGCTGCTTTATTAACAGTTAATTAAATTTTGTGTTTAATGATTGGCGAGACAAAAGTCAAGAGGGTGGGTCGGACCAAAGCTAATATTAAAAATGCTTGCGGCTTGGCATTTATTAAAGTCCCCAAAAAAGGCAATTTCAGCCAAGGGAAACTGCGTTGCCTAGGCTGCCGAGCCAACAATTACCAGTTTAATGAAACGAGAAATGCCTTTTACAATAATTGGCCAAGCAAAAATACCAAAACACTGGCTTTTGGGAGTAACGAACAATTTCTGCACGAGTAATCTTCGGGAGAATAGAGCAGGAAATTTGTTTTTATGGTCACAGCTGACCCTCTGGCCTTTGGCTTTGGCAGGAAACTCACAGTTCTGACAAATATGAGTGGGCCACAAAATCCTTTGACATGCCCTCGTTTCGATTCAAAATAACAGAAATCTAATTACACATTCTGCACGGATTCTCGGATTGGAATTCAGTCTTTCATTTCATGATGCGAGTGCCTATGCTTTTCAAAAGGCTGAAATACATACTAATTATGCAGCTCAGAGTCTCGAATGACAACCGTGTAAAAATATGAAAGCCCACGTAAAAAAACACTGGCAAAACAAGGCGGACCAGCAAACCGAGCTGAGAGGCAGTCGGGCGTGGTAATTGCGTGGGAGTAGGGCGCTGGGAGGTCGTGGGAGTACTTTAGCATCCGCGAGAATACGCTGGAAGTGTCTAGGAGGACTCCTCCACCTGTCAGCAGGTGGCGTTGCCAGGGACTTAAAGGGCGTCAGGAAAAAGTTTACTTGACTGGAGAGCCTGCCTGTCATCGGCGGGGCTTTTTTTTTTAGCCATTTCTTAATTTATGTGCGAGCAAAGGCAAACAAAATCTGAATGCTAAAAAATAAACAATGTTGGCTATTATGCTGATGGGCCGCTGAGAAATGTGTTTCTTAAAGACTTTTACTTAAATTCTCGGCAGCATCGCAAGAACACACATACATTGTCTGGCTAAACGGTAGTAAAAGCCATGAAAAACTTTTATCCAAGGGAAAACACGAAAAAGGAAAGTGTTGGCAAGTGAAAGCCGGCTAAATTATTATCAAAAAATTAATGGGAAAGGGTTTTTCTTCTCCTTCAAAAGGTGCTACTGCTTGATGTCGAAAGTGTATGTTAATAATATGTAGAACATTAAATTTCGTAACTGCTTACTTTTATAAAGGAAACAGAAAATTACACTCTTGATGTCAATTTATATTTTGCCAGCAAAATCACCATAACTTTGCTTTCGCCATATCATTTCCCGAAGCTTCAAAGCCCAACGCTTGCCCTGGACTAAACCTGTCATCGTGAGACAAAAATCCTGACAAATTTCCGGCTCATAATTCATGGGGCCCAGGTAAAAACAAAAATGTGTCAAGGCAGAAAAATTGAGGCAAAAAAAAATGTGTCACGAGATGAATTTCTTTTTCCTTTGCATTTTTTTGTAAGCATAAAGCCGCCTTGATTCGCCTCATTAGAGGGTTTTTTTCAGAGAAAATTCTAATTAAAGCTTGGACCGAAATCAATCACATTAAACCAACAATCGTGCGAGCAAATCAAGTAGCAGAAAAAAATAAATTAATGGCCAAAATGAAAAGAGACTAGGAAGTAACCTGAGCATTAACTGTCATTTAAACCAGAAGCTGCACTTTGTGTTGCCATCTAGATGGGGGTTTTATCTGCTGGTCCTTTTTAGTTATTCCCTTTTTTTTTGAGACTTTACTGAGATCTTCTGCATGTCATTAAGCCGCAGACATCTCATCCTCACAAGCGACAGGGGAAACCATCATTCATTTTTGCCAGGGTTTTCCTTCAATGACAATCAAGCTGAGTGGGTTGTGAAATTGGGCTGATGATGAGCAGACACCGCGATCCAAATCAATCGGTGCATGGACAGCTTGAACACAAGCAGCTTTTAAATCAACTATCGTTCAATACCTTAAAGCGAGATGGATGGGTGTGTGGCAGTCGTGATGGATGGCACCCCAAATGGGGTTTAATTACAAATTATTCCTGAAACAAGTCTGACCACACTCTCAACTTTCTGGAGATTTATCAATTTTATTAGGCAGTTGCGAGAAAGTACATCATGTTTCTATAACATTTTATACAAGGTAACTAATAGCTTGGAATTTAGATTTTAAAACGTCTAAATTAAATTATAAACCTTACAGAAAGAAGAAGGCTTAAGGAACGCGACAGTCTTAGAGGGTTTCTCTTTTTAGGATATAGTACTTCTTAGATAACTTTCAGAGATCCAACTTAAAGGATGAACTAGACATTTTGTATTTGAAAATGTGTTCCTTTTATTTGGTTTTATCAAAACATTTTGAAAATCCCAAATATCGATCCCCAATAATCTACATAAATGCGCTTTTCACAAGAATGACAGCCAAATAAATTTGGGTTCATAGAAAAATATTGCCGCCGAATGTTATCCTTCAGTGTAAACAAACAAAGTGATATTCCTTTTCCACAAACCAATAGCTCCACATAATTTCTTATCGGTGGTTCATATTTATTTAATGGCTTCCGGAATTGAGTGAACACTGGCTTTTCCGCATTCTGGCTGGCGCGGCGTTTTGTTTTGATTCGCCTGTCCGCCCACAATAACAATCACCGCCGCCCTACGTGCCCGGCATGTCAATGTAGTATTGGTCCTGGTCGTTTGACAATTTCCGACCAGCCTAACTTATATATTATTTAAGCGCGGAAAGTGAATTAAAATTAAATTTTCGGTTTGTACCCCGCGCGGGGTTAAGCATGCTTCAGGCAAATTGCTTTTAAAAACTCTCTGACAAACCACAGCCAGCAAAAGTGCTTCACGATTCCCCCGAGAGACTTAGGTATGCTGTATGGGGGAAAATATTTGAGAAATTTAATTTTGTCTAAAATGCGCCAAGGAGACAAAACAAATGTGTAAAAGTTCTTCTCCCTCGAATAGCTGCTCTCTGCTTATTGCTCTCATAATATTCTCTAAGTTCAAGTTAATATTTTGAATAATGCCGCATCGTTAAGGCGTCTAAGTGACTCGCTGGTCGCCGGATATTTATGACTGCAGATATATCACCGCCACGCCGAGCAAGATACAAAGTGGCTCAAAAAGAAACCGTAGCATACTTTCCAGCGACCCACGATACGCGTCCATTATGGCGTGCAACGAGGCGTGAAAATGACCGAAAACAAGTTGAAGGAATCAGTCTCTTAACTGTTTGGTGGGACAACTTTGTTAACCAGGAAATAAAAGGGTTTTTTTTTTAGACAAGAACTCGATTTATAGCAGGTTTGGGTTACAATACTCCCAGCCTGATGAATGCCAACAGGAAATGGGATGTGATATATGTATTTTCAAAGTTATTTTACTACATTGACCTTATTTGGTACTAAAACTAATTAAATTATAAAGAAATTGTTTACTGTTTTTATTACAACAAAAATATATGAAAAGAGCAACAGTTTTCTAAACTATTTGACTTTTAAACATATTATTTTATTACCTTTATTATTAAAAGCTATTTTGTTTTTCAAAAATGTAAGAGCATTTACCTTATCTAAGAATCAAAAGGAATTTCAGTGAAAAGCTTTATTTATACCTTGACTGTCTCCGCTTAATAACTCGTCGTCTCTGGCTTAAATATTCAGAAATAACTTATAAGCCCGATTACCCCAAAATAGAATTATATTAAAAGTGCATTGCCCCAGGCGGAATATTAATATAAGCACTTGGCTCAAGTGCTCAGACCTCACTTGGCCCAGCGACTTATGGACTTGCCACAACAAGGTCACTGTCCATCGCTGCGCGTTGAGTAAGCAGAATTTTCCAGGGAGATTTGCATGGATTTAACCAAGATTGAACTCTGTCGACCCGCCCCCAAAGGGAAGGCCTTTTCCTGACGGCGGCAAATATTTGCATGCGAGCTGGCCACACACACTGACTTGGAAATCCTTTTTTTTCGGGGTAAAGCTGCTCGCTTCCACGTCCCCAGTCTCAGGATGATGCTCTCTTTTTTGGCTCGCTCTTGTAATGTAAATCTATTTTAATGTATGCAGCAATTAAAAATACATCAGTTTACTTTCGGGCGCCTTTGACAGCGCCCATTTCCTGAGCCCGGCGCACTGGGCCTCGTCCTGGCCTTAAATGCGTCATTTCGGGCTCATTAAATTTCATTGCGTTAAATGTTCCCATGTCAAGCATACATAGAGTAATTTTTTGCAATATTTAAAACGCTTTTCCTCCTTCGGCATAATTTAAACATTAAATAAAAATAATGAAGTGCCGAGAGGCCTCGGCGCAGCGCTGATAGCGTTCCATTAAACGCTGATGTCAGTGTGACACCTTCATTTACATAAAGAGCGCCACGTGTCGGCGACTGTCATTGAACTGTCATCCGATCCCGTTCCGAGTCCCGTCCTCCGATTACGTCCTTCCGTCTCGGCACTTCCTGTTTTGCCTAATTACTCGTACTGCCTGTGCAAAATTCATTAGATGCCCCGACACCCTAATCAGTGGTCGTCCATATCTGTGGGCTAAACTTGGTCCACATCGCAATTCATTAAAAAGAACATCCTCGACGAGCTGTCGAGTTGGGGTCCTTGGAATCCGTGCAGCTGTCTGGGCCTCCTCTTCAGCCACTTGACATATGTACGGGCGGCCCAGGGTTTGTTTATGTCGCCAGCTACGAGTAATTGCGGCCAACTTAAAATACACTCGAGCCAGGAAATGTCGTAAAGGACAATCGCATGTGGCTGACATTACAAGATATGAGCAATCCGAGGTACAAGTGCTTGGCTATTGACATGTGTGTCGGGGGACTTGCTGCTGGGGGAACTCTCTGAGGGAAGTTCTCAGCAAACTTAAAGTCTGGCAAAACCAGAGAAGTTATTGATTTTTTTTTGAAAGATAATAAACATTTTATTTCCTTAGTACTTAAAAGCAAATCATTATTAAGCTTGATTGTCTTGATCATATTTTTATTTCTTGAAATTATAATAAACACGGCAAGACTGCAAAATCTGTTTTTTTTTCTTTTATAAACCTGCAGTCCTTTTATTGATTTATTTATTTCTTTGTTTTGCCAAACATTTTATTGCTTTTCCGTATTGATTTTGCTGATACAACATTTCGCAACTAAACCGTATAAAAATAATGAAAAAGAACAAATAAAAACAATGGCAAAGCAATAAAAGCAAACTTTTGTATGTGGGGGACACATTTCGGGGATATCTAGGAACAAAAACAGGCACAAAAGTACAATCATTAAAATTAATTACACAAGCCTTAATGTGCCGCTGGCAATTAGGGTCCAAAACCCATGGCGGTGGACCCCGTCGCACCAGGAGATTCTACAATTGCCAACTTCTTCCTGTCAAGAACTCCAATGGCCGACCACAACAAAGCAATTTCTTTACGCATCCCAAAAACACTTTGGAAAACAAAGTGCAGTGCTTTGTACTAAAGAAATATATAAGTAAATGTTTTTATAGTTTTTAAATTTACAAAATAAATACATTCCAAAAGAATAAATGTTATAGTAAACCAAATTATAAATAAAATTATATATGAGTAATTTTTATCAATTTATAATGATAGTGAATTACAAATACTTTGATGTTATAATTGGAAATAAAAAATAATTAAGCAAGGTTACAGTTCGGTATGTATAGGTACTCATTATGCTCACCACATATTTGATCTTTGATCCTATTTCGTCCTGTGCACACCCACACAGTGTAGCCCGCAGAACGCCCACAAAACACACACAATCACAGGCGACCATAATGAATACTTAATAAAGCGACATTCAAGGTGGTCCGACGACCGTCAGTCGACGACAAACAAAGGCGGCCAGCAGGCCAAAGACCATGGCTAAGGCTGCGGGCAAAGTTTACCTTTGTTTGGCTCCGCTTTTCACCTCCGCACCCCCTTGAACTCGGTCCGGTTCCAGCCCCTTGTTCGGTGTTTGTATTCTTTTTCTCCTTGTTAGGCGGCAAATTTTATTTCAATTATCAACGCCCAAGCGGGCGGCATTTAGCATTCAAGTTGATTTAATTTGTCAGCGGCAACCTGTCGTTAAAGGCACGCTAGCCCATCTGGTCAAGACATTTTTTGTGCGCATTTATATGGAACTAATAAATTAAAATCCCAGCTGCTTTTACGCTTTTTAAGCAACAAAAAATACATGAAATATCTATGGAGGCAAATATTCAAATGGAATTGATTAAACACATAAAAACTAACTGCATTCGTTAAAACCCATTCACGGATTACATTTTTTCTAAAGAATTTAAAGAAATTTGAGGCTCTAAAAAACCATTTTTAAATTTACAAATTTTCCAATTTCAATTTAAGACCTACCTTTAAGCCGAACTGATACTGATACACGAGTTTGTGGAAATCTGATGGAGACCCAAAGTGCCAATTGATAGCTTCATCACAATACAAAATCGATACATTGCCCGTGTAGATAAATAAATGAATTTTTACTTTATTTTTGTGGAAAATTCCCAGGTTTATTTTGTAATTTTAATTAAAATGTTCAAATGTCAAATGTGGTGCGACAGGGTAATAGCCTCCAATGGAAATCACAAAGCAAAATATTAAAAATGCAAAGCTCACAATCACAAAATATGTAATGGGTGGATAGCTGTTTTTGCTATTTAAAATGTGAATTCTTAGAACATTGCTGTGATTGGGTTTCAAATTTCCCTTTAATTGGATTTTATATAAATTTATAAATAATAAAATTAGCCCAATTTCCGTATTAGCTCTCGGGGGGAATATTGAGTGTAAAATAATAAGGGATTAATGTAGTTTAATAGACTTTTTTGTTTTTACATGGTTTCATTTAATTGATTTAATAATTAAGTTGTAAATGTAGCTGCCTGACATGCAAGCCACGTGTCACCGCTGCGTATACGTAATGTAAATGCACTTTATTGCTAGGAAAAAAAATGAAGGAGCGTTAACGCTTCTGGCTACAAGTGGTTGCTACTAATTAGGACTTATGGGGGCTGGGTAGAAACAAGGACATGCCAATGACGATGACTACCGACCACACAATGTGAACGTCAATGTTAACAGGGAGAGGCAGGCAATGACAGAAGCAGCACAGGCAGGGGCTTGGCTCGAATATATCCCGCCGCCAGGACCAACGTGCAATCTGATGCTCCTTTAATTAGACAGACGGCTGGAGCCGCATGATGATTATGATGATTTGGTCCTAGCAATATTTAAGCACAGTAAATAGAGGCTAAAGAAACAAGCACTTATGTTTGGTTTAAAATTTTTTGCCTAATAATAGATCTCCATGATATACATTTTGA
>JAEIIJ010011085.1:0-10315 GCA_018904815.1 Drosophila ogumai | reverse complement strand
TCACTGCGTTGCAAACTTCTGACTGAAATTATAATACCCTGCAAGGGTATAAAAATTGGTTCTCTGCTGATTTTCACACACACACACACAACCAGCACTAATGGGCACATTCCAACACAGACCCAGGCAAGTTCCAATATCAGAGACAGTCGGCATAATAATATAAATAATAATAATAATCATCAAAGCTGATGTTGTTGTATTTTCTCTCTCTCGATTTCAAACAATTGCGATTTTGCTATTTGGCATTTGATTTCTTTTGTTTATTTTTATTTCTATTTTTTTTTCGCCATTGTGTTGATGATTTGATTTTGATTTTGGGATTTTTCAGTGTTTTCGGCAGCGCGACACGCAAATCGATGGTTGCCACCCTCCTTAAACCGGAGAAAACAGTCAGTCAGTCAGTCAGCAATAACAAAAAAAGAAGGAGAAAAACTACACAAAAAAACACTCTGAAATTTACGTTAAATTCTGCGCTTACTTTTTTCTGCACGCGACCCGAAAAACAGCAGCGAATTTTTTTTTTTTTCGAGCCCAGACAAGGAAGCACGTTCGTTATTACCAATAACGGTACCAATATCCAAGGCGGTAACCGTTTTTTGCACTCTCTCACGCACTACACACACACAGCACAGCACAATAACAAAAAAAAAATGTAAATAACCGTAGATAAAAGGAGAGAACCTTCACAGAAAATTTAAAAGTCGGAAACGGAAGGAAAATCGGTTGTAGGAAGTTTGCAGTTTGGAGTTGGATGGACACCGCGACGACTTCGCGACACCGAAACCGCAACTCCGCCACTTGACGGGGCGACCATATGACTGGAGACAAAACTGTAACTTTAACGGGACTACTGCACAGGGTTGCCCAAGCACACCCACTCTTCCCCCCTTTGCTGCGGGCAGCTTCCGCGCAAGTCCTTGCCCAACTATTTTGCAGAGAGAGAGAGGAAGAGCGTGAGAGAGCGGATAAAGAAGGAGCAGCGAAATAGGAAGCAGAAGAAGGCGGTAAGGTAAGCGAAACGCACTGCAAAATAGTTGGCACAGTGGAGTTTACACTTAAAATTATAAGGAAGCCATGCTTACAAAGATATATAATTTGATTTAATTGAAATTCAATTTATTAATCATTTTTGTACATCAAAACTAAAGGGTATTAAAAAAACACGGCAATTCCTTCAGAACTTCAGCTGCATTGTGCTGCATTTTTCTTCTTTAAATGCCAAGGCAATAAAATCGTAATTAATTGCTACACACACAGTGGGGTGTTTATTGTATGACAAAAGGATCCGGGACAACCACTGTTCGCGTCGTCGACTGGAAATTATTGTAATCCATAAACGCTATCAGTGGAAGTGTGCGTGTGAAAAGAGAGGCGCATGCGTTGGCGACCGCTATGTGCCATGGGAAAATAATGGAAAGAAGGCAAGTCGAAGCCGCCCAGCCCAACTAACTTAAAGCACAACAACTGAAAAACTCTGTTTCAATGATGTCTTATGTGCGTGTGTGCCCAAGCGAGTGTGCTTATCAGTGGTGTAGTGTGTGTGTTGGCTCTTATCAGTTTGAAAATTGATGGAGGGAGCCTGAGAAATTAAAAACTTGCAGCGACAAAAGACAATGGAAATGAGTGCTCTCTCGTCCACACTCCTACACTCTCCCTCACTCTCTGAGAGTTTTTGCCTTATATCCACTCCTTTTTCTGCCTGCTCATCTTATTTCCTCTCCTTTGCTCCTGGAACTGTTTGTTGTTGTTGCGGGCGTCCAACAGGCGTAAACAGCTGTAAATTGTTGACACACACACACATTTACACAAACACTGCAAAAAGTGCCATATATTGCCTTAAATTAGTAAATAAACAAAGCACATTTTTTAAGGTTCGGACTTTGAGTAATGAATTATCCAAAAATTTATGGCATGCAGAGCAGATTTTTAAATGCAAAGCATTTCACGGAACCCAAAGAAAGTCATCCGTAAGCATAAACAAAGCCAAGGGAATGACCAAAAAACGTGGTTCTAGGAAAACGCTCAACAGAACTTATTTCTTTCTCCTATACAAAAACCAAATAAAAACAAAATATAACTGCATACAGAATAACCGAAATCAACAAGTGCGTGGAGCCCCGATAGCGGCGGGATGATGACAACTCTGGCTGACCCACTCGATAGGGCATGTTCTATTCGCTTTTGTTCTTCGCTTTTGGGGCTGCCAGCATTATTATCGCCACAAAACATAAAAAATAAAAATAAAACAAAAACAAAGCTAAATCACAATCGCTGCAAACATGTGTAACGCTCCCATTTGTGTTTATTCCGCTGATAAAAAAAACTCACGACGACCGTCGACGGGTTAAATCAACCGTTTGTTGAAACTCGTCGCAAAAAAAACATTATCAAAAAGGGAAATCAATTCTATATTATAGTTTAAAATCCAATCTATTCACTCGAAGAAACTTGACAGAAAATTACTACGAAAGCTTAAAGCATTTATATCTTAATTATTTATGTAAATAAACAAATAATAATTTATAGAAAAGACTGAAACCCTATACATTTTGTAATTCAAACAAAAACATATTTAATATTTAAATTATATTCCATTGGAAAATCTTGGTTAATTATCCAATATTTTATTCGGACATCCGTAGGAAACTAACCTTATTTCGAAGACAGCCGCCAAAAAACAGCAGATTTGTATGCAAATGGTTTCGTTTTATTTGGTATTATTATTATTGTTTATTCTCACAACAACAACAACAATAGTGGGAAAGAATTCGTGGGTATATCGAATCAAATTTAATTAAATTTAATCATATTTAAACCAGTTATCAATAGAATGATTCAAAATTTCGCACATTACACTCCACTCCGCGCGCTTCCGAAATTCTAAAATTCTGTTTTATGCACACAAAAAAAAATTGAAAAACATAAACAAAAAAACAGAACCGGCGGGCAAACAGAAACGAAACGGCCCTTAGTTAAGTCGGGATTGGAAAATGCCTAAAAATGTCATAATAGCAATAGTTTGTTTCAACAAAAGTTAGTTATTTCGATTCCCCGGTTCAATTATCGCATGAATATATTTTCGAGACAGTTTTTCGAAGCGACGACGACGTGACTCAAGGCGGCAAATACCGAAACGCAGCAAAACACACGAGCAACGAGCGAGCGGCCGTCGGCCGACAAATTTCAAACTGATTTTGAGTTGCGCTGGCTTAAATAGACTCTGCTCGCTGCGCATGGTGCTGGTAGACATAATGTGGTCTCGACGGCTGCCCAAGCGATCGGGGCTTAGTCCCTTAACGCTTAAGGTTGTGTACAAGAATTTTTTGCTTTGTAAGATAAACACTTAGGGGTGCTAAGGGTTAATCATCTCATGCCTATTTAAATATTCAAATATAGAAAAACCCTGATCATCACATTCGCATTCTTAAATAAAAAAAAAATAAAATAAAATAAAATAAAATAAAAATGTGAACAAAACCCAAAGTCAGATTAAACTTAAAAGTATTTTAATTTAAATTGTGAAAATAAAGTCATGTTGACACCATGCACTCTTTAGAAATAAAATCATATTTTTTAAATAATTAATCACATTATTTATATAATATATAAAAATATAGTATATTATTATTGTTTATATATTATAATGATATATATACAAAATCCCACCTTATACTCAACTGCACCATGGCGCTGCGCTGCTCGCTAGCGATGGGCAACTCAGCTAGGTTCGGCTGCGATTAATCGTACCGATAGAGCGATAGTTGGAGCTTTCATAACGGACAAGAGCTGACTGCTTTGGGGTTCGTTTTAAAATTTACAATTTTTTATTTACAAGTATATATTGTATAAAATATCTAACGGATTAACAGTTTCCCGTTCTTCTTCGACAGCACTTGCATCTCAAGGGAACGGAAGCAAATAGGGAACATAGCGAATATGGGTTTTCGTCCTCGAAGCATCCCTTATATGCTATTCCTATCATGTTCTAAGACGTGGGTGCGAAACCAATACAAAGTTATGCTGCCGGTTATCAGTATAAACACGACAAAGAAGCGGTAAACATGAATTCCCACGATTTCCATAATGTTGGATATTTTTATATTTAAGGCAAAAAAAACACAGGCTACTCTACAAAAAGTGATTTGAGTATAGCAACTGCCAGATCATTATTATGATTATTATTTTAATAAAAGAATAAAATTACGCACCTAATGACTCTATTTTACTACTTTAAATTTCATAAAAACGGAGGCCTATTTAATTAGTATTAAAAATAATTAAATTAATTAATTAAAAATAAATAATTAATTCTTCTTAATTCAAAAATTTCACCATAACGTAGGCCTATTTAAATATTAGTAAAAATAAAATTAATCAAAAAAAAAGCTTGTTGCAAAATGCATTAATAAAAATAATAAGAATAATAATACTTGGAATATACAAATACATAAAATCAAAAGGAGGTATTCACATTTACCATGTCCACATCCACATCCTGCCACATCTGCTCCGAAGTGGTATCAAGTTCCGACACATCCTCGTTCTCCCGTCCCGAACGCGGCGAGTTTGAGGAGGAGGACACAGCCTCCCCAGCAGTTCGCGAGGAAGATGAGGAATCAATGCAATCGGTGCCGAGAAAATCCGGTTTGACGATCGGCTGCTTATTCTCCGTGGAGCGCTTGATACCCGCAATCAGTTCAATGTCCAAGGAGGAGCCCTTCAAGCTGTCAATACCTTGCAGAGCGCCCAAGCTTTTTGGATTCATTCTAAAGATTTATTTTGAAATGTATTTAGTAATTAGTTGCATTTGTCAATTGAGTTATTAATCGCTCACCCCAATGCCTTGTAGTAGTATTCCAATGCCTTGATCGGCTGCTTCTCCATCCGCTGCATATTGCCCATTTGGACAAAAAAGTCCGCATGCGGATGCCGGCTCGTGTGCTGTTCCAACAGCTTCAGACACTCCTCCGTATCGCCCTCCAGTTCATAGATATCTGCCATCAGGGCCACCGCCGGCATATAGTTGGCATCAATTTGCAATGCCCTCTGGGCAAACTTACGGGCCGTCTTCTTTACCCCCGGATTTCCAGAGGAGAACAATGTCCGTCCAAACAATATATAGCAACGGGCTGAGGCTTGAAAGCGGCGCAGGGTCAGCGTACACATGGCCTGCGCCTCCGTATATCTCTTCTGGGCCAAATAACAGTTGAAGAGACCCTTGT
Source organism: Drosophila ogumai (assembly GCA_018904815.1). Classification (NCBI taxonomy): domain Eukaryota; kingdom Metazoa; phylum Arthropoda; class Insecta; order Diptera; family Drosophilidae; genus Drosophila; species Drosophila ogumai. The sequence goes on along the minus strand of JAEIIJ010011085.1, from coordinate 5,090 downwards.
AGACTTCAAAACGATACGGCAAATGGATCTGGGCATCGCGATATGCGCCCGCCGCCTCCGTATAACGGTTCATATCCGTGTAGAGACGGGCTTGTAGCAGCAGTGCCTCCGGATGTCGCGGCTCCAGCTGAAGGCAACGCCTCACCAAGCCCAAACCACGCTCGAACTTGCGTTCAACGAACATGAAATGAGCGCGAAGGAATAAATGATGGGAGGTGATCAGGCGCGGATGCTCGGACACTGCCTCTGGCTCGTGGTCTAGCTTAGCGTAGAGTTGATCCCGCTCTGCCATGGGATATTCACCCAGCTCCAGCACTACGCTTAGCACACCCATGGCCTCCAGATTATAGGGATTGGAGTGCAGGACGGCGGACAGGCACTGTTCCGCTTGGAACAACTGGCCGTGATAGTAGTAACACTTGCCAGTGGCCAGCAGCAAATGTTCGCTTCGCCGCAGGCAGGAGCCAGCGGTGAGCTGCTCAAAGGTTCGGGCCGCATCCAAATGGTGACATTTGAACATTTGGGCCAGGGCCTTTACGTAGATGCTCAGCCAATCGATGTCGTGGGGCGATGTGGCGGCTGAAAAAGGACCAAAATTATTATAGAGCCAAGCATGGCGAGGCTACACTACCGTTCATAACCAGCGAATTGACCTCACTGCCCTCGCAGCCCAACTCGAGCATCTCCTGGATCACCGGCAGCGCCATTGGACACTCGCGTATCACCTCCTTGTAGGCATACAATGCCTCGGCCTTGTTCCTCCCGCTGCTGTTTGCTCCGCCATAATGCTGCAGCCGGGCCAGCATCAAGTTAATCCTCGGCGTCCTTGATTTTACGGGCACCAAGAGCAGCACACCAATGGCCTGCCGTGTATTCCCCAACTGTTTATAGCATTCCGCCAGGCGACGTCGCATCTCCACGTCCTCGAACTCCGCATAGACGCTTTCAATGGCCGCCAGGCCATTTCGCTTGCGCACCATTTGGCTGCGCTGTTGGATTAGATCCTGGAGCGTGCGTTGAGCGGCGCGGAATTGGCGCTCCTTGAACTGTGCTCCGGCCAAATAGTGCTGCACCTGGTATTCCACCTCCTGTGTGGCCAAGGTGCGATCGTTGCGCATGAGCGTCAGCAGCAGGCCGGCCTAAGAAATGGCGTCCAAGGTGTCTCAGCAATGGCGACGTTGTCTCAGCCTTTACGGGTTTCTTTTTGTGCGTTTTTCGGCTTAATACTTACCGCTGGGATGACGCACTCGTACAACTTGTGATCGTACAGCTTTTTCACATTCGCAAATAGAGCGTTTTCCATTATTTCTGCGTTTTTTTCACTTCACTGATCTTACTGCGCAAACAATTTCACGAAATGAAAAACAAAAGAGGAATGCAAAAGAACTTGGGTTTCTAACTGTACATGGAGCGTTTTCAACGCGCCAAAAATATCACCTAAAAAATCCCAAAAAGTTTATATTTTCCCCTAAGCGATCCTCACCTGATACTCAAACCAATACCAACAAGCACATTGTCTAACCAGTAATCGATAACAATGGATTGCGGAAAATACTGAAATAAATACCATGTATCTATCGACAGGGATGGAGAAACGTTCTTGGACAGATGTAGTATGTGTTCACTTGTCTTTTGGTATATTTAAGCAGTTATTTTTTGAAAAATGGCAATTTTTTATTTATTTAATTAAATAAAGCTTTAAACAAAATAAAAAGTAGAGGGAATACAAAAAATTTAACAGGTGCAAGACCCTCTATTAGAGTGAATATTTAATAAATTACAAAATGTAAACACTCAGGTATTTGCATTTAATTTTATTATTTTGAGATTTACAACGCTTCGGCTCGCACTTACAACTTACAAATTATTGCTAAGTAATGCCACAAAAATGTATATAAGTATGTCTCCGGACTACGTCTACGTAGCAAATGTTAATTGGTATAAATTGTCCGTTACTCAATACACATTTATTTATTTAAATTTATAGTATTTATTTATATATTTTATGTTATTTTTTAACTTTAATAAACCTTTTGTTAACTGGAAGCTGTGAGTGTGTGTGTTGAGTGTGGTGGTGTTGGTGGTGCTTTAGCGGCTGCGGCAGGCAAATACTTTTTAGATAGCGCTTGGATCCATTTTGAAGCTATATACTTTTCGCCCTAATTCTCTCTATACATTCTTCTGCTGTTAACCTTAGGGAACCTAAAAAACAAACAGTTGACCCCCTGAATCACATTCATAAGGCAGTAGATAAATCATACATCTTTCACGAGTTTCTTGCAAAAAATACAACAACTATTACATTTAAAAATTGAAAGAAATTGAGAGTAGAATTAAACATATTTTGTATAGAGGAAAGCGCCACACGCATTGCCCAACTCTCGGTCCTTCTAACAACTACTACTACTAAGTCGCTCAACTTTGCATCAACGTCTCTATTCTAAGCCTAGGGTGGACGAGCGGGACTGGGTCTGGACGTATTCGATGTGGGGAACAAGGTGTAAACATCTCAGCTTACTCAGCTTACTATATTAATATTTGCCAAGTGGTAATTTTGAAGCTTTAAAAAACGAAAGTATAAAATAAAACGTTGCGAAAACGAATAACTGCCGCCACCGAGACTTCCTCTCTACACACTCTACAAATTGTTATGTTGATTGTTTTGTTGAGCCTGACTTGGGATTTCTATGGACTGCTGCTGCTGCTGCTGCTGCTGCTACTGGCGGTGTTGTTGCAGACACACATGCTGAAGAACTTGGTCTTGACCTCCTCTATGGAATAGTCCTCATCGATGGCCGGATAGCTGGACTTCTTGGGGGAAAGAAACAATTGAAAAGAAAACCGAACATAAGGATAATAACCAAAGGTCTTTGTAATAACAAGACGCTTTTAAGTCAAAACTCTAGAGCATCTTTACTCATCTTGTTATTACTATCAATTGTGTGGCATAACCTACGTTTTGTGTGATATTCTGGCCCCGGAGTATCTGCCAGTTCTCCAGGGTGTGCGCATACTGCAAATACTTTTCGAAATTGTGCAGCACCTCGTAGACATGGCACAGGCCCAAATAATCATACTCCAGGCCAGAATACGAGTGGCCAAACAAGCGCAGGCCTATAGGGAGAGATAAAGCAAGAGATGGGTTAGCTTTTGTTATAAATAACAATTAAAAATCATAAATATAATTATATGATTGTTCCGACGACTCACTTATATCGATGCTGCGCAGGTAAAGCTTCTCGGCTTCGTGATACTTTTTCATTTGATAATTATAAAGTGACGCTAGGTGGCCTATGGACAGGCCCACCTCATAGTCAAAGGCGCCCAGCAGATCCGTTTTTATTTTAATCGCCTTCTGATGCATCCGTTCGGCTTCCTCGAATCGATTCATGGTTTGATACAACCGCCCCAGATTACCATAATGTTTGGCTGTCTGTACATTCACCTCGCCGAACGTTTCCAGCGAGAGTAGTAAAGCAAAGTTATGCAGCTCCTCCGATTGCAACAGCAAATCCTCTTCGTCCATACCATCGGCCATCTTATCCAGCGCAATCTCCTCCAGCAGCAGAGCCTTGACACGCTTCGCGGATGCCAGCATGAGATGATTGCTCGGCACCAGATCCTTCATGATTTTCACAGCCTTATCGACATGATCCTGCGCACAGCTAAAGTCACCGGTGCTATATTCATAGACATAGTAGGCATACGACAAATCCTCATGGGCGATCGCCACATGAAAGTTCATATTGCCAAAGATGCCGCGTCGAACGGCCAGGGCCTCCTTGTAGACCTTCACCGATTGGAATACAGAGTCCACGTTCAGCAGGAAGAAGCCGTAGTCGAGGAGGGTATCGCCGTATTTCTGATGCGTTGGGCCAAAGTGTGTGCTATGTTGTAGTAAATAATATGAATCAATATTGATACAGCGAAAGAGAGGGAGACGACCGCGTGCATGCTTACCGAGCCCGTCGCAGCGCCTGGCATATGAGCAGATTGGCCCGGGCAAAGTCCCGCTTAACCACACAGGCCTTGGCCGCCTGCCGCAGCACATCGATGGCAATGCTGCAAAAGAGAGGGAGAGATCCACAGATAAGTCAAACGGTTCACAAGTTTTTGGTTAAGAGTGAGACACCAGACTCACCGCGGCGGTGCAGACACCTTCAGCATGCGCATGGCCAGACCGCTCCACTTGTGGCTAAAGTTGTACTCATTGCGGGCAAAGTACATGACCGATATCTGGCTATAGGTCATGGCGATCAGCTCTTGGGGCACCTTGTTGCTCAACAGGTGATTCAGAGAGATGAGCTCCTCATAGGTGCGTTTTGCCAGCTTAAAATTGCAGTGCGCCGATTCGGCATAAAGAAGGCTACAAAAAGAGAAAGAACAAATAAATCAAAAGATGTTTTTTTGAAAGAGTTTGGATTTCATCAATTACCGCTGCAGGCAGTCCAGGCGCATAACGAGCCAGTGTTTGTGGCGCGGCAGGTGCTTCAGTCTTGCATTGAGGCACGACAATACAGATATGCTCTCCTGCATCCAACCTGCCTCCGACAGGAAGGAGCCAAGGCGCAGGCCCAGATCAATGGCCTGCAGCTCCTCGGCGGGTAGATCCTCTTCTAAGGCTTCATCGGCGGCAGCGGCGGGAACGATAACATTAAGTTTGATTTGGTTTTCCTCATCGCCAGCAATCCTTTCACTTGTCGGACAGGCGGCACTGTTACTGTTACTGTTATTATCCTCGCCATCATATATGTGCATACTGTAGTCCCGCTGTTGGTTTTCGCTTTCCTCGCTCTGTTTCTGATTTTGATATTGGCCAAGCCAATGCTGTGCCTGTGCCTGTGCCTCCTGATCCGTTTGATCCTGATCGGCCTGGACACTGTAGCGGGAGACAAAGGCTTCGGCCAGGCGGCTGGCTATCAGCTTATTGCTGGCCATCAATGAGGCCACAATCCGCAACAGTTTGCTGCGGGCCGGTGCAAAGCGAACGAGTCGCAAAAAGACATCCAGGGAGGACAGTTCCTCCAGTAGTGTGTCCTTCAGCAACTCCTGCTGTGACATCTGAGGAGGGGAAAAACGAAAATATAAAT